>PITA01033337.1:0-12873 GCA_004023965.1 Spilogale gracilis | reverse complement strand
ACACCCCTCTGTCCCTGCTGCCCCACACCCCGCTGCCCCACACCCCGCTGCCCTACTGGCTTCATCACTTCCGGCAGCTCAGGATTCATCGTCCTCTTCAGCAGGACTCAGAATGGCAGTCTCACGGGTGCCCTGCCGCCCGCGTAAGTGCGTGCAGAGCCAGGCCCAGCCCGGGTGTCCTGTGTGCCAGCAGGCGGGGGCTGCGTGGACCCCCTCAGGCTCTCGGCTTCTTTGCAGAGCAGAGGCCTCCTCCTTGGAGACTGTAAACGTCGCATTTTCTGGAAGCTGACTCGTGGCTGCCAGTCTGTGTAGCAGGAACCCTTAGTGACCCTGAGGATGTTACTGAGCACTGTGTGCAGAAGGCACTTCCGATGACCCTGCACCCTGTTCGAGTCCGTAGGCGTCGGTCTTGGGGAGGGAGCAGAGCAGGCACAGGGCCCGCCGGTGCTCTCAACCGGTCACGGTCTCTGTCATCAGGCCGGCTCACAGTTTGTCGTTTCGCTCTGAAAGCTCCGACTCAGCCCACTTACAGCCCTGAGGGACCCTCATTACCACGGCACCTGCTTTTACTGGTCCCTGCACCACGAGATGGTCAGCTCATTACCCTAGTTCTCGCTCTGTGGCCCCGGAAAGATCAGCTCCTCCTCGGGGTGCATCCCCACGGTGGTGTTGGCCCCAGGGACCCGTAGACATGCATACAGTCTTGGGACCATCCCCAGAAAAAGCAGATGGCTTGCACTGAAATTGTAGGCTGTTTCTTTTTGCCTTATTTTCTCCATTCTTGCTAAAGATGGTACTTTATTTAGCTTAAGATATAAAAACAGTCTGTACTTTAAGGTCTTATTTTTCTCTATTAACTCTCTCTAGTTTTAGTAGGCAAAATGTTGTAATTCTAAGGATGAAGTAGTATTCAAAAATAATCCTCTATTTTGACCTTATTGTGAAGAGGTAATGGGATTGCAAAGGAAGATAACATAAACATTATGCATTTATTCATGCAAGATTCAATTCCATGATGGTCAGAGATGCCCCACCAACTGTTCCTAAACAAGTCCCTAGCTGCGCTCCGGATCCCAAGAAGCCCTCCCTGATTCCGTCTACTTGAAGGCCGTGCCCGTGAATGAGCTCAGTAGCCTGAAGGAGGCCGCATGCCAGGCAGGAGCCAGAGACAGAAGTGTGCTAGTAACACCACCGAAGCCCAGAGACCCTGGCAGAACTCCAGAGCACAAAGGACGAGTTCCTCATCGCAGAGACTCAGTAAAATGAGAAAAAGGTGGCATCAGGACTATGTTTAACTCCTGATGGGGCCTTGGTGTCCCGTGGCCTTGTGACATCCAGGGAGAGGGCAGCTCTGAGGGAGTCTCCCCCATGGCCGGGCCACTCTGTGAGGGGATAGGGTCTCCCGACCATCCCAACAGCCACGCGATGACTGGGCTGGACCTCGGGACTCTCGGTCTGGAAGGCGATGTGTGTCCCAGCTGGACATGGCTGTCCCTCTAGGCTCTCCCTGCAAGTGTATACACAGCCAGGAAATAGGTAGAAGAGGGGCGCCTGGGGGGCTCAGGTCATGATCTCAGGGTCCAGGGATCGAGGCCCACGTCAGGCTCTCTGCTCAGCAGGGAGCCTGCATCCCCCCCCCCACTTCCTGCCTCTCTGCCTACCTGTGATCTCTCTCTCTCTGTCAAATAAACAAATAAAATCTTAAGACAAAACAAAACAAAACAAACAGAAGAAACCATACCAGCTGCCCAAGTTACTCAACCAAGATTTTTATTCACAAACATGAATGAACAAACATTATCATTTGAGGAAAATAAATAGCACGAAAGTGAATGTTCTATAGGAGAAAAAAGAATAATGAAGGGAAAATCTAATTCAGGGAACAGAAGAGAATATAAACAAAAACCTCATGAGTTTACATAGAGTGTTTTGTGACTGTGGAAAACAAGTATCAATTTGAAGGTCCAGAAAGCATTCATTCAACAAACACCAGCTAAGTGTGTAATAGGCACTGTTCTGTGTTGGGATGAGTAAGGAGCAGAAAAAGACTGTACTTCTTGTGAGGGGAGAGAAAGGTACATCAAGCATATCTCGGATAACTCGGAGCAAAAAAGTATACGTGAAGAGTTAGGAGATCTAGAAAGTTAACCCAGTGTCTCTCTGGTAGCATTTCAGGACTAGAAAACAGGAGGAAATGATAGAAGAAAATTTGGGGTTACTGAAGAAAACCATGAGTCCTGCAATGGCAAGAATGTACTAGGTAGTGAGCAGAATTAATTTTTAAAATCCATTCCTAGCGTATCGTGATGAATTTCAGAACAGCAAAGATATAAAGAGAAGATGCTAAAAGCTTCTAAATGAACTAGAGTAAGTATCAGATTTGTGTGACACTTATCAGGGACCCTGGAAGCCAGAGCTGAAGAGAAAATGGTTTTTGTAGAATTTCTTATTTAACTAAATATTAACATTAGAACAAAGTGGTAATTTTTTAGAACAAGTGAATTCAAGGATTCAGGGGATCTCTTTCCAATATCTATTTTTTGAGGAAAAAAAAAAGTGAAGATACTCTAGCAAAATGAAAAGGACATCTAAGAAAGAAAAATATAGAATCCAAGAAAGAATACTTTGTAAATCTAAGAATACAATCGAAAAGATAACTTTTCAGCAAGACTAAAGTGTCACAGTTCTAAGTTAGAACAGAGAATCGTATCAGAGAGCTCTAAAAAGATTTTTTTTTCAGATAAAAGTGAATGCATTTTTAACAAATAGCCTAAAAAACTAAATGGTCTTTATGATAATGTGAAAGTAAATGTTTCTTTGTGAACAATTAAAAAAAAGGAAAATGGAAACTCCAGGAAACACAAAAAGCTATTTAGGAAAGGAAGGGTAGACTAATGTTCTGTGACAGCTGATATTATGTGTCAGATTGAGGGCCTACAGGCACCCCAATTAAGCCTTATTTCGGTATTATTAGCATTTGAATCAGTAGACCCCATAAAGGGAATTGCCTTCCCCAGTGTGGGTGCGCATCTTTTAACTATTGGGGAACAAGGAATGGAGAACAAAAAGTAGAACAAAAAGTGCAGGAACAAGGAATTTGCTTCCTTTTTCCTGCCTCACTGATTGAGCCCGGGGCGCTGTCTTCTCTTACCATTGGACTAGGATTTAGCTCAGCTGCCTGGTTGTCAGACCGCGGGGCTCTGACCGGGCACCACTGCCACGGTCTAACCTAGCCCTGGGGTGGTTCTGAGGACTTGGTGTGAGATGGACAGAGGGTCCACTTGAAGTCGATGCTTGAAACGGTCTCCTTGGAGTAGTTTGAACTTAATAACAGGATTAACAAGTCTTCTCAAGTCTGTCACGCTACTCAGCTCTTCTGGGCATTCCATCGTCACGGTCACAGGTAATTAAATCCTGACTCATTAACTGTACAGGTTCCTTCCCTTACTGCAGACCTCGAAACTTAACGTCAGCTATAAGGAGTTGAAATTAAAACCAAAAGTCCTCAGCCGCTTGGAGGTTCGACTCTCTTCAGTAATTCTTCGATCAGAGAAGAACCCAGCCCTTCAACTGGATTCCTAGAACACGCATGTCGGAAATGATGGGCTAGTTTCGCTTGGCAGAATCATGCGTGGCCCCAGACGAACGAATGGAAAACAGTGAGCTAAGCATCTGGCCCAGAATTGAGAAGGAGAACTACAGCAGAGCTAAAGAAGAGGCTGACTACAGGAAGAAGGAAGAAAATCAGAGACAGCAAGAGGGAGGGCAGAACAAGGAACAAGATCATAGGCCATCAGTGAAAGTGAAACACGTTGTTTTGAAAGAGCGATAAAAGAGACCTGCCATCAGGTAAAACCTGTGAGATCAGGTGAGATTAATGGTAGGAATTGGTGTATCTGCAGATATGGAGGCAGGCATCGGAATTTTTTAGAAGATTTTATTCAGTTATTTGACAGAGAGAAACACAGCCAGAGAGGGAACACCAGCAGGGGGAGTGAGAGAGGGAGAAGCAGGCTTCCCGCCGAGCAGGGAGCCCGATGTGGGGCTCGATCCCTGGTCTCCGGGATCATGACCTGAGCCGAAGGCAGACACTTAATGACTCAGGCGCCCCTGATTTTGTTTTTTTTTTTAGAGACACCAGCCAAGACCACCCACCCACAAAACCTACCCAGTGAGGATCTCGGAGGTGGGACACAAGCATGCTCGTTGTTTAAAGCTTCCTAGATAGGAAGCCGCCGTCTGCTTAAGAACCACTCATATCATTGTAGTGGCTAACGCTGTGCTGTAGCTTTAATTTCTCTGAGGTTCGTGTAAATTTTCGATATTTCCCACAATGAGCAAGTGTTATTTTTTAACAAGAACAATATTTTTTCTCTTTAAATTACCTTGCCGTGTCTTTCCAAAGCTTCATTGAGGTGTAATTGGCATAAACCGTATATTTAAGAGATGCGGCTGGGTAAGCGTTGCCCTCGGTGTGCACACGGCCCCGCCACAGGGGTTAGCGGGCCCAGCCGCGCTCCGGTTTCCTTTCCCCCGTCCCATCCCAGGCAACCGTTGATGCGCGTCCTGCCAACGTAGATTAGTTGCGTTTCCTAGGGTTTTCCGGAAACCGCGAGCTTCGTACTTCTTCGTCTAGCTTACTTCATTCAGCCTGTTTGGAGAGCCCCCTTGCATGTTGAGTTTACCTGTAGGTCACTCCTTCCCACTGGTAGGGACGACGGGTTGTGTGGACACACCACAACTTGTGTGTCAGTCCAGCGTTGATGACACTTGGGTTGTTCCCAGTCTTCGCTACAAAGGAAGCGGCTAAGAACATTAGCAGGCTCGCCAAAAGCCTTTGTATGGGCGGTCCCTTCCTCTCCTCTAAGGTAAATACCTAAAAAGGGCGGGTCTTAAGACAGGTGCACATTGTGTTTTTCGAAACACTGTCACACCTTTCCAGAGTGGTTGCGCCCCCTTACACACCCACTCGTGCTGTCTGAGGTTCTTTTCGTCCCCATCCTCGCCAGCATTAAGGAACCTTGCAGGCTTCTGACAGGTGTGTAGGGTGTCTCGTGGTTTTAATCTGCATTTCCCCAACGACCGAGGACGTTGAGCATCTTTTCATGTGCTGTTTTGCTATGTGTATGTTGCCTTCAATAAACTGCTCAGAACTTTCCCTATTTCTTACAAAGTTGTTTAATTTCTTACTGAGTTTGAGAGTTTCCTGTATTCTCTGGTTATAAGATCTTTATCGGTTAGATGATTTGAAAATGTTTTTCTTTCCATTCTTTTAACCATGTCTTTCAGAGACCAAGTCATTCTAGTTTTGGTAAGATTATATTTATCCACTTTTCTTTGTTAAGTCACGTTTTTGATGTTTAACCAAAAAAAATGTTTGCCTAAGTCAGTGTCACAAAGGTTTTCTCCAGTGTTGTATTCTTAGAGAATTTGCAGCTCCAATGTTTGAATTTAGGGCTATGTTCCATTTTGAGCTAATTTTTGTGTAGGATATGTGGTATGAATTAAAGTTCTTTTTTTTCCTTAACATAGAACATACCCAGTTGGCCCAGCTCCATCTACTGAAAAGTTCATCCTTTCTCCACGGAATTCCTCTGTGCCTTGATTAAAGATCAGTTTGCATATACACGTGGAGGTCTGTTCCTGGATACTAGTATCTTCCATTGATCTTTTTGTCTTTTTTTTTTTTTTTAATCAGAGAGAGAAAGATGGAGAGTGGTCACAAAGAGTGGGAGCGGCAGGCAAAGGGAGAAGCAGGCTCCCACTGAGCAGGGAGCCCGATGCGGGACTCAGCCCAGGACCGGGGCTTCATGACCTGAGCCGAAGGCAGACACTTGACTGACTGAGCCACCCAGGCGCCCCTACTGTCTTTTTAATTTGATTTAAATTCAGTTAATTAACACATAGTGTATTACTGGTTCCAGAGGTGGAGGTCAGTGACCCCCCAGGGCTCATCACGTCCGGGCCCTCCTGACGCCCACCCCCCAGGGACCCCAGCCCCCACCCCCTCCCCTCCAGCAGCCCTCAGTTTGTCTCCTTGAGTTAAAAGTCTCTCGTGGTTTGTCTCCCTCTCCGATTTCATCTGATTTTATTTCCCCCTCCTTTCCTCTGTGCTTCTCTGTTTTGTTTCTTAAATTCCACATGTGAGTGAGATCATATGGTATTTGTCTTTCTGTGACTGACCTATTTCACTCGGCATAATACCTTCTGGTTCCATCCGTGTCCTTGGAAATGTAGGATTCTCTTTTGATGGCAGAGTAGTAGTCCGCTGTGTGTATGAACCACATCTTCTCTGTCCATTCATCTGTCGATGGACATCTGGGCTCTTTCCGTAGTTTGGCTCTTGTGGACGTTGCCGCTGTGAGCATTGGGGGACAGGGGCCCCTTCGGATCACTAGTAGTGCAGTTGCTGGGGTGTCGGGTAGGTCTATTTTTAACTTTGAGAGGAACCTCCAGACTGTCTTGATACCAGTATCATACTGTCGTGATCACTAGTCTTAAAAGTTTTGAAATCAGATAGAGTTAGATCTCCAACTTTATACTTCTTTCTCAAAGTGGTTTTGTCTACATAGGTCCTTTTTGCATTTCACAGCAATTTTAGAGATTTTATTTATTTGCGAGCATGAGTAAGGGGAGGAGCAGAGGGAGAGAACAAGCACTCTGCTCGGCACGAGCTGGGAGCCCGACGTGGGGCTGACCCGGGGCTCCATCCCGGGACCCTGAGGTCATGGCCTGAGCCGGAATCACGACTGGTTTGCTGACTGAGCCCCCAGGGGCCCCCATAGCCATTTCACGGTCAGTTCATCAACTTCTACATAAAACCCTCTTTGGATCTTGATGAAGTTTGCCTTGGGGGAAACGGCATCTTAATGACTTTGGATCTCTCGGGGGATGAGCACCAGTGTCCCCCACGTCTTGAGGTCCCCGTCTCTCTCACCAGGGCTCCGCAGCTTATGCTCTGTGTGTCTTACACAGCTTTTGCCAGGTTTCTCTTTAAGTGTCTTGTATTTTTGATGCTGCTTTACACGTTCTGCATCTGTTTCAGTCCGCAGGTGTTCGTTTCCGAAACAGAGAGATAATAGTTTCCATAGCTGTTTTGTAAAGTTCATCGACTCATCTTTAGAGACAGTCGAGTTGTTTATGCTTTAGTTCTTCCTTCCCCCTCGGCACCCGACAGGCCCTGCGGTGGAACGTGGGGCACGGGGGCTGAGCGCACACTCATCCTTGTCCCGTGTGCGGTCCCAGGGAGCGGTCAGTCTCTCACCGCCACGGGTGCCCAGCTGTGGGGTGTCACAGATGGCGCTCTCGGTTTAAGGGACCTTCTACTTCTACTTTGCTAAGGGGTCTTTAATCAGGAATGAATGTTGG
Organism: Spilogale gracilis; assembly: GCA_004023965.1. NCBI lineage: Eukaryota > Metazoa > Chordata > Mammalia > Carnivora > Mephitidae > Spilogale > Spilogale gracilis. The sequence continues at coordinate 5,505 of PITA01033337.1, read as the reverse complement.
ATTTTTTCCTACTCTCAACAGAGCTGCTCATTTGGTTCTTTTGGAGTTGGTTAGCGGTTAGTTTGGAATATGGGACACTGAGTCATTGAAGTATTAAAACAGCCTTGCACTCCCAGGATCAGCCTTGCATCGTCATCATGTTGAGCTAAGACGTGGCTTAGGTTTGTGCCTGTGCTGCCCGGGCCCGTCGTGAGGCTGCTCTGCTCGTCTGTGAGGGTCTTCGTTGGGTTTTGGCGTCCGGGGAACACTGGCCTCATAAAATGAGCAGAGAACCATTTTCTCCTCTTGAGTTTTCTGGAAGAATTGGTTTAGTTTTGATACCAGTATTTTCCTAAACGTTGGTAGAACTTACCAGGGAAGCTCTCTGGGCCTGAGGTCTTCTCTGTGAGAGCATCTACATATTCATGATCTACAGCACAGCTGAGGTAGGCTGTTTGTGTTCATCGGTTTTTGTTCTGGAGTGAACTTTGGTAATTCGTGTCTGTCAGCAACATTGGTCTGTTTCGCCTAAGTTGTCACATACATTGGCTTGAAAGTGTCCCTGACCTCCCTGTACTATCCTCGTAACACCTGAGTGTCTCTAGGGACACCACGCCTTTCATTCCCGACGCTGCCGCCCTGTTTTCTCTTTCCTCATTCGTCTGCCTAGAGATCAGTTAGTTTTATGGATTTTTCTCTAGAGAAACAACTTTTGGTTTTATGGTTTGGGAGTGGTTTGTTTGTTTTTCAAATTTCTGGTTGCTCTTCTTTTTTTAGTTTTGGGGTACTAGCTGATGCCATTGTTTTGAGATCTTTCTTTATTGCTTTCACAACATTTTGCAAATTTTGACATGTTTATGTTATCATTTTCATTCCTTTCAAAATTCTTTGTCCCATGTGCTATTTAGAAGTCTGCTATTTAGTTTAAAAATATTAGGGGATTTTGCAGATGATTCTGTTGTTGATTTCTAATTTAGTTTCATTTTCTAACTTGAGTCCTTTAAATTCATGTTTATTTTACAGACCAGGATGTGGGGTTTGTTGGCGTTCTATGAAAACTTGGAAAGAATGTGTCCCTGCTGTTTGTTGCGAGGAACGGTCTGTGAGTTGGTTGATCGTGTCGTGCGTGTCTTTTATGTCTTCTGCTTGGTCTATCAGTTACTCAGAAAAGGGTTGTATGTGTGCTTTTGTCTATCTCTCCTTCCAGTTTTTCCCAGTTTTCACTTCATACATTTTGTAGTTCTGTAAGAAGGATTGTGGGTTCCTTTCATAAATTGGCCGCCTTTGTCATTATAAAATGATCGTCTTCATCTCTTACTGTTTCTCATTCTGAAATGTGTTTTTCTAGCATTAGCAGATCCCCTCCTCCTTTCTTTCGATTAGTGCCAGCATAGTGTATGTTTTTCCATCTTTTGATCTTAAATTGTTTTACACTATTTTATATTTAAAATATGTTTGTAGTCAGCATGTTTGGACCTGCTTTCTCCTCCCTCCCCAACTGACACTCTCTGCCTTTTCATTAGGGTGCTTAGGACACTTACATTTTTTGTGATATCGATATGGTGAGTTTTAAATCTGTCATCTTGGCACTCACACTTATTTGTTCTCTAGTATCTTCATTCCCCCCTTTCTCTTTTTCTCTTTGCATTAATTATGTCTTATGATTCCATTTTAATTCCTTCTTGACCTTTGGCTATAACTTTTTGTTTTGTTAATTTAGCAGTTGTTTTAGGGTTTTATAGCATACATGCTTGGCTTATCACAGTCTGCCCTCAAGCTCTTGATATTATACCACTTATGTATAATATAAGAATCTTCCATTTCTCCTCTCCTGGCCTTTGTGATATTATTGTACATTTAAAATTTGCATATGGAAAAAATCCCATGATATTCTATTACTTTTGTTTCAACAGTCAGTTCAGTTTTTTTTTTTAATTAAGCTTTTTACTTTAATTCCAGTACAGTTGATAGACACTGTTACATTGACAGCCAGTTAGCTTTTAAAAAGGGATTTGCCACGTCTGGTGCTCTTCATTCCTTTAAGTAGACCCACACTTCTGTCTGTTTTCATGTCCTTCGGCCTGAAGGACTTCCTTTCACGTTCTTTGTGGCGCAAATCTTCTGGTGATGTATTCTGTCAGTTTCCGTATTTTGGAAAAGCCTTTAGTTTGCATTCCTTTTTAAAATAGATATTTCTGGGCAAATATATTTTTGCTGAAATGGTGGTGTTTTCTTTTCTTCTCCTTTTAGTACTTGGAAGCTGTTGCTCCCTGTTGAGCTATGTGCGTGTTTGCAGTAAGAAATCTGCCTTCTCATCTTTGTTCTTCTATATGTGGTGCTTTTCCTCCAGCTAGGCTCAACATTTTCTCTCTCTACTGGCGTGGAACAGCTTGTCGTGACGTGCTTTGGGGAGTGGTCTGCACATTTCTCGTACTTGGGCTTCATTGAGGTTCTTAGATCTGTGTGTTTATTGATCGCATAAAATTCATCAGATTTTTATTCATGTTTTCTGGACTGGCTTCTCTGTCCCCTCCTTCAGGAACTGAGTCATATGTGTGTCAGACTAATCAATTTGTCTAACAGCACTGATTTGCTGGGTTTTCTTTTTTCCCCTCTCTCTTTCCTGTGTGTTTCATTTGAGTAGTTTCTGTTACTGTGTCTTTAAGTCCACTCATCTTTTTTCTGTTCTAGACCTTTCTGTGCCGTGGTAGATGCCATCAGGCATTCACCTAAACCCTTCACGTCTCTGTGTGGGCACTGGGCGTGTTCTCTGGCCCTTTCAGGCAGTGCTTGCCAGTGTGTGTGCTCCAGTCAGCCCTCCGCTGAGTCCAGGGGGCCCCTGCACACCGTCCTGTGGACTCTGGCCTCCGTCGTTTCCCACGCTCTTGGTACAGGGAGTCTGCGGGCCCAGCCTGGGCTCCTCCTTTCCACACTGCTGCCCGGGCGCCCCAGCACAGCCGCCTGGTGGGGCTCACCTCCTATGTCTCCTGTCTCCCCAGAAGCACTGCCCGCCCCGCTTGATGCCCAGGGCCTTGGAGGCCAGTGTGGACGCATGTTGTCTGGCTTACTGCTGTTTTAGTAATGGCTCTTACTCCACCTCACCCAGAACCGGGGGTCTGAACTCAGTTCTGAATCACAGAATGCCCACTCTTAAACACGAGTCCATTCTGTGTCACCTTCCAAAATAGATGCTTTTCTAGCCCTGATTGTGTCCCTGGCCACCCAAGCCGGCTGGTGGTTCAGGATTGGTCTTGGTTGGAAGTTGAAATGGTGTCCCCATGTCTTGATCTGCGTCCCTAGCCAGCAGAGGCTGAGGGGAGAGTTTAAGGTGCTTTATGTGGGAAGTGTGAACTCGGGGCAGCAGGAGAGACGAGAGGGAGAGCCGGACAGGAAAGACAGCCTGACTGCAGGAGGAGCACGGCCGTGCCCCAGACGGCCGCCCTCTGCAAGCCCAGACTGGGGGCCCGCGGGCTGAGCCACAACCCAGCACTACGCCGTCCCCAGCCCGCCTGCCCAGCGGCTGAGGGGCTTGTGTCTGGAGACCCACAGCCGCGTGATGGAGGGGGCGTCGGGTGGAGCCCTACTGCTGTCCCGACCGGGAAGATTGGCCACACATCTCACTGTCTCAGCAAGATCAACCGTTTAATGAAGTTTAATGAAGATTTACAGCCTTTAAAAAGACATATGATGGCCCTGTCTTCCCGACCCTTTCTGTGTTGGGAAAAGGAGCCGTAGGCAGGCCGTGTGTCTCACTTCCGATGGCCCACGGGCCCTGGTTCCCCCTAGCCGGCCGGCTCTGGCCTCTCTGGTGGGTTAACTAGACTTTCTGTTGCTCTTTGCTTATCGACAGGACAGTTTTATCAAAATCTCACCAAAAGCTATGCTGTCCCACCCAGATCCTTTAAAATCGTGTGTAGTGTCCACAGATGGAAGGAGGAGCAGGTGCCGAGGTGTCCGGGCCACGCGGCCGTGCGATGGCGCCAGCGCCCCGTGGGGCTGTGGTTCACAAATGCTCCTGAAGTTCAGGGACGTGCAGCCAGTGGGATTTCTTTTTAGGAAGGCAATTTTGTTGAGTTGATTTGTGACTTCAGCTTGATTTCCCCGGGTGTCCAGTGGCTTCTGGAACTATGTGGAGAGCTGGCGAATCGGGTGATGACTTACTGTTCGAGAGCAGACATCTGGTGCTGTTTGCTCCGCACTTCACTCTAACGGTTCTGCGTGATTGAGTAGAAAACGCTTCTAGCCAACGGGAGCTGGTATTTTCCAGGCTTCTGTGCAACGTCGTGTGTACCTATCCCGCCGTTGCACGCCTGCTGTGTACCCGTCAGAAACATGTCTTTCTGTCACCGACACGTGCGGTCGGGGGTGCTCACACGCACTTCAGAAGAGCCGAGTACTGGAAGGAGGAACGGAGCGAGGAAGCCTGCAGGGGCCTGTCCCCCGCGCGGCCCGGGGCGGCAGGAGGCGGGAGGCCACAGTCCTGCGCCGTGCGTGTGGCTCTCACACATGCGACCTCGAGTGACGGTGCAGCGCACGGGAACCCGTGTGTGGAAATGGCCCCACGGATGTAAGGCTCCCGGCAGACAGCCCCGGCCAGCGTGCTGGGCTCGGCACCGTGATGGGCCCCGCGGGAGAGCTCCCAAACCGGTGGGCGTTGGTTGGTGACCGGCTGCTGGGACGCTGGTGATGGGTGCGCTCCCTTCATGAAAACCCCTGAGGCTGTGACCTCCGGGTCTGTGACGCGCCACTGAAAAGGCCTCGGTGAGGCCGAACAGTTCCCCGTGCGTGTGTTGGAATGCAAGAGTGATGCGCAGACTGCTGGCTTCCCGGAAGAAGGTGTGTGCTGGGGCCGGCGGGTGGCGAGGGCGGCCCCTGGGGCGCTGCCGGACTGCAGGGGGAGCAGCACCAGGCAGCGGCTGGCCTTGCGGTGAGGGGCGGAGCTGCCCGCGGGCATCCGGGACCCACGGAGCGCAGAGGAGCCTGAGGGAGAGGGCGGGGGCTCCCGCCGGCCTGCGCGGCCATGGGAGCTGCTCGGTCCCTGGGCCTCAGTGCCCTCTATGGCCTGAGAGCCCCGGCCACTCACAGGGGCAGGGGCCTGTCCCTTTAAATAAACCTCCCAGACGCAGGAGACACATAAATGGACTTTTTACCCTACTTTGAGACAGGTGGCTGCTTTGCCTGAGAACTGGGGTCTCCGCCGCGATGAGGCTTTCTGTTAGATCTTCCGAACTTCACTCCAGCCTCCGGGCCCACCTGTCAGTCTTGGCGTTTTGTTGGGGGGGCAGGGACTCACAGTCGCTCAGAGCAGAAGGGGAGCAAAGGGCCTGGGGTGGAAGCCCCGCCGAGCTCGGTCAGGGCCCCTGGACGTCAGGGGATGGCAGGCTCTGAGCTTCTACTCTGGGTGCTGAGCACCTGTCCAGCACCCGTCGTGGGTGTGTTCCGAAGACACACCGTGAGTCAGGGTGACCTGTGTCTGCTGCGAGGTGTGGATGATCGCACTCAGGGCTGTGATGGGGGCCGGGGCAC
>PITA01033336.1:0-12874 GCA_004023965.1 Spilogale gracilis | reverse complement strand
AAATGGGAACTAGGGTAATCTAGGGAGGGAAACGAAACAACAGAGACTTTGGACACAGAAACAAACTGAGGGACTTGGAGGGAGGGGGGTGGAGGGATGGGAGAGCCTGGTGGTGGGTACTGGGGACACCTAAAGCGTGGAGCACTGGGTGTGGGGAATGGGGAATGAATCTTGGAACACTGGAAAAAAAATTTTTTTTAGTAACAACAACAACAAAAAAAAGTGTTCATCTTCCCACTAAAACATAGAGGGAATAAGGGACTTAGTAGTAGCCATCTGGTTGGCCTGGGGTTAAAAATTTGTTGTAGATGTCACATACTTGGTAATGGAGACTACCCTCTAATTTGTCACTTAGGAACAATTTGGTAACTGTTAAATACTTGAGGAAAGCTAGATGTTCTTTACTCAGTGATACCTGTGCTTTTTTTCTTTATAGCACTGAACCTTCCAGATGTGTTTGGGTTGGTAGTCCTTCCTTTGGAGCTGAAGCTACGGATCTTCCGACTTTTGGATGTTCGTTCTGTTCTTTCTCTGTCTGCAGTTTGTCGTGACCTCCTTATTGCTTCAAATGACCAGCTGCTGTGGAGATGTTTGTATCTGCGGGATTTTCGAGGTGATTGTTATCATGCATGTTAATCTCTTTCTTACTGAGGTCTTAATTATTTAGTTCACCCAAAAGTTTTTAGTTGTAGGCTCTTTTTTTTTTTTAAGAGTTGCAAATAATCATAATGTATAGCCTTATTGGAAGAAGATTCTAATCCTTGTATACTTTTGCCTGTATCCCGAAAACTCTTCCCAGTCTTTTTTGTGTTCTCCATAACACAAGTAGCCCAGTAGACGTACGGTATTTCAGGGTAGAAAAACTTCAGGTTTATTCTTTCTTTTTAGACCATCCTCTGTATGTGACTTAGCAGTCTGGTGCATTTCTAAACTGCCATGGTTGTGACCATGTGTACAAGTTAAAAGAGCCCTGCTTGCTTCCCTGGGCACGTTGCTGGGGAAGCTTTATTTCCATATAGTGTCAGTTATGGTGACCTGGTGATCATGACAGCAGTTAATGTAAAAAGCTCTTTGCCTGGTGTATCGAGATTTCCAGATACAAGCCTGGAAGCCTGATTGTGGAATTTTTTCTGTGTGCGTGTGTGTTTTAAATTGGTGTGACCCAGAGGTGGGTCATGAAATCAATGCCATGGGTCATTAAAAAAAGATATGTGCATTTTATAGAATAGTTGTAAACTTCTATTTCAGTGTATGTATATATAGGTATATACTGCATGGCGATATAAACAATATTTGTGGTTCACATCAAGAAAATGTGAATGGTGGTGCTCTGTATAACATATCCTCTTGGCAGCTGTAAAAATTCAGTGGGTAGATCCCCTTCTTTTTCATACCGAGAATGTTATGTGGAGTCATTTGAATTTTTTTTTAAAGATTTTATTTATTTATTTGACAGAGAGAGACACATCTAGAGAGGGAACCCAAGCAGTGGGAGTGAGAGAGGGAGAAGCAGGCTTCCCGCCGAGCAGGGAGCCCGATGCGGGGCTCGATCCTGGGTCCCCGGGATCACAACCTGAGCCAAAGGCAGATGCTTAATGACTGAGCCACCCAGGTGCCCCTAGTGATTTGAATTGTTAAAAACCTTTTTTTTTTTTCTTTTTCTTTAAAACCTCAAAATGTAAGAAGTGAATGACCTGGTTTTTCCTTGTCTTTCTCCTTGATTCCTAAGGTCCTACATTATTTATGGCCTTGAATCCAGAGTTCAAAATACTATTCTTTGCAGGCAGCAAGTATCATCTCAAATTAAAAAAAAAAAAAATTATAGTCAAAAAGAAAAGATAAAATGACCAAAGTATATAGAAGAACCAACTGAAAAAACAGGCTATGATAAAAATAGGCAAAAAAGCCTTTTACATACATTCTCAAATTGAGATATAAAATGCAATCAGTCTCTCTCTCATTTCCAGATTGCGGCCATAAGCTGAGGTTCAGATTTCATAGTAAATTTCCCTATGGGCATAATGTTATGGGACTGAAACTTTTATAAAATCTTCCTTCCATGCTCCTGTAATAGCTTCCTGAGAAGACATCTCTTTTATCTAAGCTCTTCATTAAAGTTGAAGGGATTCCTCTTTCCTCATTTCACATACTTCAAGTAAAACTAAGTATATTAAAAAACACTCAGTCATCCTGGTCATACTTCTACGAGTTGGGAGAAAATAACCCAGATATGGAAGAAAACTTGAAGTTTCCATCCAGTAATGATGGGCTGTGGTGCACACCCAGAGATTGTCACCCAGTCAGTGTCGCAGACTTGGGTTAGAAGGAGTGGCCACACCCAGATGAGACAGAGGACGCACAGCGAAGGACAGCTGGGGCAGGCAGAACGGCCCGTGGGCCTCCGTATTCCTTCCCAAAGGCGTCGGCGCCTGGACTTCCCGCGAGCACTAAACAGTGACAGTTGCCTTCAGCCAGCGAGAGTGGGTCCTACGGTGTGTGGTAAAGAAATGATTTATGTTCCTTTTTGTGCTTCGTGTGTAAGCTTCAGTTCCTTAGGACAAAAGCAAAAGTACTGTTTAATGCTGGATGGATGAAGCATTTTAAATCCTTTTTTTTTTTTTTTTTTTTGTAGATGGTACTGTTAGAGCTCGAGACACAGATTGGAAAGAAGTAGGTATTAATACTGAGGCTAATGTTAATATAAGCACAGAAATAACTAGTGAGTTAATACATTAAAGGCATTTTATCACCTTTGTTATGTGGTGAAATCTGTTTTTATTAAATATAATGCTAGTTTTCAGTAAATGAAAGTTTTTTAACTTTTATCTTAGACTCAGTCCTTATTTTCTTAATTACATAGGAAGAGAAATATTACCGCAATGATTGTTTTTCACCTTAACATAAAACATTCTCTCTTCCTCTGTTGCAAAAAATGTTGTTTCTGTGCTGGAGTGGTCCAGCTGTTCACTCGGTAGGCTCGTAGGCTGTGAAGAGAATGACTGTTGTTTGACGTGCAGGCACCTACTGTACAGGACGTGGGCCGGCCTCGAAGAAACTGGGGGTGGGCTGGGGCCAGAGAGGGGTCTGCAGCCGTGCCCTCCACGCACAGCACTGCTCTTCAGGAAGATGTGCCAGCCTCTGAAGTTGGCATCTCATTTTTTGTTGCGGAATAAGTTGAGCTCCATTAGCAACATGATTTAGGTGAAAAAGTATATTTAAATGCTCTCCTCCCTCTCCCCAGGCCCTTAATTTTACATTTTGTGGCATGATGCTCTCAACAGATATTTAAATTTTCCACTTTTAAGAAAAGCTGACCTAAAATTACTGTGAGTCCGAGAGCTCTAGACTGCCCTCTCGGAAGTACGCGTCACTCAGTCATCCTTCCTTGGGATTGTTTCTCCAGGGCGACACGGTTGCCCAGGTGCCGTGTGGTTAGAGTACTTTGTTCAGCCTTGTCTTCACAGCTCCTGCCTGATTCGCGCAGGTGGAAGCTGGTAAAAGTTCCCTGTGTGTGCCAGCTCCTTCGCTGCAGAGTGTGGGAAAAGGAAAGTGTAGGGAGAGCTGTGGAAGCAAATTGGAACTTTGGGGAAATATCCAGATCACTTACCATATCTCGTTCTTGTGTTTCTACAGCTGTACAGGAAGAGGTACAAACAAAGAAAAGAAGCTCAGAGAGGGCGCCATGTGTTGTTCCCGCCATCATCGCCCCACCCCATCCCGTTTGGCCCCAGCCCCTGGCACCCCAGGCCTTTTCCTCCCAGCTCTCTCCTTCCTCCAGGAATTATTGGTGGAGAATATGATGAAAGATTAACACTTCCCTTTGTTGGGGACCCCATCAATTCACTCATCCCTGGGCCCGGGGAGACACCAGGCCAGTTCCCTCCACTCAGACCACGTTTTGATCCAATTGGCCCACTTCCAGGACCTAACCCCACCTTGCCGGGGCGAGGTGGCCCGAGTGACAGATTTCCCCCAAGGCCCAGCAGGGGTTGGCCAACTGACGGTCGCCTACCATTCATGTGATTGATTTGTAATCTCACTTCTAGAGCTTACTTGGTTTTTTGTTTTTAAAACTACAGATGTCATCTTGTCGAGGTGCTCATCTCTAGTGTTTTCTGATTATGATGCTGAGGAATGCACTCACAGTGGCCTTTCAGTAGATACACTTAAAGCTCCAAGAGTGGTACGGCCCAGAGGGTCCTGTATGACTGGCTACTGACCTCCCCACTCTGAGTTCCCCTGTCGAGTGGAGGTTGTTCATTGATAAATGTTCTGCACCAGATTAAAAAAAAATTAAGTATGAATCACATGGTAGTCTTAATTTTTATTACAGAAAGAGAATAAATGCTCAGAATAGCTTCACAACATCACTTGGAGGTTTCAGAATGATCAGAGAACCTATTCAGTGTCATCAGATTGTTGCAGGGGATTTTGTAAAAATTATTTTTTAGTGGCACCTTTTCTTCAAACAAAATCGTTTGCAGAAGCCTGGTTTATAAAACGAATAAAAGCCACGTTACTTTGGTTGAACGAGACTTGGGGTGGGTGGTTTGGACACACATCTGGGGAGTCCACCCCCTCTGCAGCTCTTTCTCGGGTTCTCTGAAACTTCTGGGCTCTTCAGCATTTCTTGACAACCGTTGGGCTATAGGAACCTGTTTCTGGCTGCTTCTGGAGTGGAGTTACGATTTTTTCCCTTGGGTTTGGAACACTTGGTGCCTAATTTGTAATCTGGGTAGACAGTAGCTTTTAACAGTTTCACTGCTTTGAGTGCTGGTCAAGTACTTGTTTTCAAAGATAGCCTCATTATTTGAAGAACATTTTGCCTTTAAGATTTAAAATGCACAAAATTCAGGATTTATTCATCTTACAAGAAAAAGGCCAACACAAACGTCTTTTCATACAACTATACAAACATGCTGTAGTGACAAATGAAAATCTGAATCACAACACAGGAATAAAACACTATTAGTATTTGCAGACAATATTTAGGAATATTGTCAATGTCTTCCTGCTTTTTAGAAAATCTGTTTTGCATATAAGGAAATGGCTTGGAATGTTTTATGCTGCAAGAATATTTTGAGTCCATACATGTGAAAATATTTTTTGCTACACATATAGTCTTTATTTCCATCACAGTGAAGAAAATTCAGTCAATAATAGGATTTTCTGGAGGCCATGCCACCTTTAGTAGCTTAATGTATATAGGCAAAGGATTTTGGGGCTTTGACATTTCTTTCTGTGGTATTTTGTGGTAGCTGAGCTATAGGACAGCTTTTAAAAAAAAAAAAGTGTCCACTAGATGCAATGTGGCTTTAATGTGGTCTGGGCTGAAGAATTACCTGAAGCTTTGGTGGGTCCAAGTACACCTTTCCCTATCTCTACACCTCTCTTGTGACAGGCTGTGGTGTTAGGCGGCGGTGTGTGTGTGTGTGTGTGTGTGTGTGTGTGTGTGTGTAGCGGGAGAACATAGTGATGACCAGAAGCACCAAATACTATAAAACAATGAGTTTGCAAAATGCAGTCATTTTTGAAGTGTCCTGAGACACTTCAAAATGGTGCTGGTGTCCCACGGCTGCAGGGGCTCCTCTCCCTCTGATGCTTCACCTCCGACTTCCCAGCCACCGTGACAGATCTCTTAGTTGAGCATATTGGTGGTGTGCCATGTGCCTAATTTGCAGTCCTCGAGCACTGTATTCTAAGTTCTTAAACCAGCCTCAGAGCTTAGAAGCTTGTAAAATCCTACGTTCTCTTCATTTGGCTGAAACTGTGGAGCCCTGTGTATTGCTGGCAGGTCATGAGAGTGAGCTTATGGTCTGGTGGCGGTGGCGGTCGGGCCCCGTGTGACTTTCTGACATCACTTCGATCATAAGGGGAACAGAGGCCAGACAGCGTCGAGTGCTGCGGTAAGACGGTTCTTTGGTGGCTTGGAGCCTTAACGACTTTCTGTGGCCGAGTAGTTTCCTCCTACCATTAAATTCACTAACAGGAGTTTGCTCTTTCTCTCCTCCTCCTCTTCTTTTTCTTTTAAACTTAGTTTTATTTTATATTAGGGGGATTTATTTATTCATTTGAGACTCCCAGAACTCCAGGGTCATGACCCGAGTCAGAGGCAGACACTTAACTGACTGATCCACCTGGGAGTGCCCCCTCCCCTTCTCTTTATAAATGGAAGATATAGTTTGGCATGGCTGGACAGCAAATCACGGGAAGTATCTTTTCCTTCCGATGCAAGGTTTTGTGATTCCCTCTGTAAAAATGGTTAATTCTGTCCTCTCACTCTTGCTTGGCTGCTTAGCCTCAGATCTCAGTAATTCTTACTCTGACGGAGCCAGACTCTCCTCCCTTTGCTCCCTGTGCTCAGGGCCGACACCAAGACTTGCCTTTTTCCTTTTTCCTTCCCTGGTGGTGGCTGCCAGGTGCTAACTTGCTTCTGTCTTCGACTCAACGGAAGACCACAGGTAGCAGATACTGAGAGTTTGGACATGGGAATCACAAGTCGGAGGACTGAGCAATCAGAACACAAATGATGGAAGGCAAAGGGGAATTTAAAGCATTCATACACGTGCATTATAGAAGGAATATTTCATTTTGATTGGTTTTCCCTTAAAGGAATGCCGCCCTGGTATCAGACACCACGTCCTTGGCCACTCGCCTCTTCCGGGCAGCCAGCTGGCTGAGAGAGCTCTGAACCCAACATCTAAGAGTCCTGGTCTCATGTACTTTGCAGAAATGCAAGGGAGCCTCTGTGCCCTTTCTGCATTCTGTTTGGTTAATAGACCGATCTGACTTGTCGCCCAAACTTCCAGTTCATCTCCAACCAAACCCCAAATGCTGCTTTCTCTTAGGATCCAGATATTAGACTGAACCTCTGAATTCCACTGTGTGGAAATCGAGGACAGTTTTTGACATTTGTGAGTACGGTTAGTAACCAGCCGGTGTGCTCTCCGGGATAAGGAAAACATATTTTGCGAGAAAAGTGCACTTAGGCCCTGAGCTGTTCATCCATTGATTTGGTCACTGCTTGCCTCCGCCAGCCTGACTTACTCTGACCTGTGCTCTCTCACCAGTGCTAAACACACAAAACAGAACGAGCCACCGAGCACTGGTCTGTTTCACGAAGCCGAATAAAGCACGGGCTGTCTGCTCCCTGGCGCTGGGAAGGGCGGGTGCCGAGCAGACACCGTGTGCCTGCGAGAGGCATCCAGCTGGGGCCCTGCTCTCTGCGAGGCTCTGCTGGGTTCTGCCTGGGGCTCCTCGGTCCTGGTCTCTGCTGTACGAGCCTTCGTCTTGTCCTGGTCCGCTTGCCACAGCCTCTTCTGAGTGGCGCTTACGTTGGCACCGTGTCCCTCTGGCTCCTGGCCCTGGTAGCCCTGTGGCCACCCCTGCCCGCCTGGCCACGTGCCCCATGGGGGATGCCTCCTGGCCCCCTCATCTGCTCCCGTTCCTGTTCCTGGGCAAGTGACTTCCTCACACTGAGGCTCTTTTACAGGCAGCCTTTTTCTCCAATCTTCACACTTCGTGTACATTTTACTAGTTTCCCCCCCCTTTTTTTTTTAAGATTTTATTTGCCAGAGAGAGCACACAAACTGGGGGAACAGTAGAGGTAGGCTCCCCGCTGAGCAAGGAGCCCGATGTGGGACTCGACCTCAGGACCCTGGGATCATGACCTGAGCTGAAGGCAGACGCTCAACTGACTGAGCCCCCCAGGCGCCCTGATTTTACTAGTTTCCTAAAACTGTGTGCCAAGCGGTGTGCCCTGTGCATCACTCACGGAGCCCATCCATGAGCTGCCCACCCCAGCTTGCTTTCCCTGTGAGCTCCTGCCACCACGGACTCGGAAGGGAATGTCAGGAGGCAGCTCCTGGGGCAGGCGTGAACGTTCGGAGGGAGTGCAGTAATGGTGAGGGAACACCGAGGGGGAATGGGAGAGAGAGGATATGTATACTCAGTGTCCCTGCAAAGCAGACTTCACACCCACGGTACCATTTTACACAGGGCGACAGGAGGAAGACCAGGGTATTTTCTCACGCTGGTGGCAGTGTCCCCTGAGGGCACACCCTTCAATCCCCATTCCCGCACTCCTCCACTTGAGCACAAACCCGAGGGCTCTGTCAAGTTTCAGCCTCACCAAATCAGCCTGGGGGCACTGCTCGCCTTCCTTGGGTCAAAGTGAAACAAAGCAAAACAACACACAACCTTTCAGAACCTCTACAGAGTGACTGCCTTCCTCACTTCTTTTTGTCCTTTCCCATTCAAAAATGTCACAGCTATTAAAGGTGAAGAGTTTGGAAGGAATGTGTGCTAGCCCATGTGAGCAAACAGTCCATTTCGGGGATCTGCGCTCTTAGCAAGACCAGTTTTGGTCTCGATGCTCAAATTTTCCAGTGGGAAAATTGCTTCTAATGTGCTGGTTGTAGTGTTATGTCACAGATCATGTGTGCATGGTTCTAGAAATCAGGATGCCTGGCCCGATGAAAAAAGTTTGTGCTACTATAGCTGGAGCATCTGGGAGATCGAGTTTAAATGTGGAGATTTTTTTAGGGACCAGGGACAGATTATAGGGGCGTGGGAACATTTCAGCCAGGCAATCCTGTTCTGGAGCCCCTAGTTCTGCTCACCAGAGGAGTGGGTCCCTGGCTGTACGGCATCTGTGCCAGTACTGCTCTCGTGGCAAGGCCTTCCCGGCCCGCTCAGCCTGGGGCTGCTGGCCGGACTTGAGTACGCGCGCCAAGTACAGGTCTGGGCCTTAACGACCAGAAATCCCGACTCCTTTGGTCTGAAATGAAACTAGCTGTGCCCACACTTCGAGAGACTTTGTCGGGCCTGTGACCCCTCTGTTGCATGTTTTGGGTTGCATTTTATTAATTGCAGAATCAAGTGAGATTGACTTTTTTGGATCTTCTTCTCCCATGTGAGAGTGATGATTTCCTTGAGTGGTTTCTGTGTTCTCGATCTCCACAAACGCGTGTTACACCTTGTCCTACAAGCTTTCTCTCCTCCAGAATGTAGCTCTAGGCCAAGAACAAGTTCATTGTTACCTCCCTCTCTCCTTCTCTGTTAAACAAGGAGGGGAAGACATGTCTCAAGTCGCAAAGTAGGCTGTAGGGGGAGAGCATGGTGGCTATGTTCCAATGTCCCGGGCTCTTTTCAAGCCCAGGAGGCTGGTTCTGGCACCTACAATGTTTCTAGCACCGGGTGCGTGGTGACTCGGGGCAGCCCTGCACCCCATCTGATCACAGGAGACAGTCTGATGTAGGGAAAGAGCTTTGGAAAGGGAGTTGGGACATTTGCCAGCTCTGCAGGGAACTTGTTTTGTCAAATAAGTTTGGGTTAAGCAAGGTGAAAGCTCATTTCTTTACCGCAGGAAGCCCAAGGGCCTTTGACATGTAATGTGTACTACTCACCTCTAAACAAGAAATAAAAACAGTGTTTCCTAAACATGTTTGACCATGGGACCCTTTTATAACTGAGTAACCTACCCGGGCCTTGCTGGCAATGGTCCCTGACATGCCGGCCTGGAATTTCCCATCGGGGCCCTTTCTCAACCTGTACCATTGATCCGCGGACTCATCTGGCTCCTCCTCTATCCTGGAGGAGGGGACAGCGTTCCTGATGGGAATTCAAAGTTCCTCATGGTATAACACAGAATGGCTGGAGGAGCCCTAACCTGACTCCCTCCTTGGGAAGTTGAGGGCATCCTCCTCCTCTGGGAACTAGTGATGATTTGTCAAGAACCTGTGGTCTGTTCTTGGCTGTCCAATCTGGGCATAAGCAGCTCTTCAAGATGTTCCCTCCATTTCTGTTGTGTTCTGGAAGGCCCCACTTGTCACACAGGATCTGATTTCTTTCCACGGTTCTCAATATCCCACCAGTGGCCATGTGGGATGGGGTTCAGCCTGGCTGGTCTGAGGGGTGATCTCGAGCCTGGATGGAGCTAGCATGGGTAGGTAGTAGGTACCCCTGGCTGGACTTTTCTCTTTCTGTTTGCAAAACACTGTCAAAAGATCATTGCCTCCAATGTCGCTGAGGTCCCAGTGCCTGCACCTGGTGGAGGGGAGGCAAGGCCTAGAGGGGGGCCTTCACCCGAAGGCAAGCAAAACACTAACAAGAAATGTGAAAACTAGCCACACACAGACGTTTCACTTGGTTATCTGAGGCAGGGAAGCAAGCATGTGGATGGGCAGGGTGATGTGATGCCTTTAGGGCCCGATCTGAGGAACCTGGAGGCTCTCAAAGGCCCACCACTGAGTTGGCTGATGCTGGAATGCCATGGTAAAGGGAGGGGGAACATGTATACATACTCAGTTCCTGGGTCAAAGGCATTTAGAGAGTATATTCTCAGGCCCTCCATTCTGTTCCCTTCGGGAACCAAGGCTGAGAGAAGATGAGGCAGAAGGGCGAGTGGAACAGAGCACAGGGGTCCCAGCCCGGGGCCAGGTTAGTCAGAGAACAGGCTGGCAAAGGACTTCCTCAGGTTGCGGATGGTTTCGGCCTTGGCCTCGTCTTCACTTGGGGTCCCGCGCTGGGAGGCATCAGATGTGCTGAGGCTGTTAGTCAGGGACTGGGATTTGCTGAAACAGAAAGGCAAGTGGGGTTGGGGGTGAGCCCAGCCAGCGCAAGGATGTGATGACTGGAAACCGGGCATCCCAACACTCACATGATGATAAGTGCATCACACATAGTCTTCCACCTGCACGGCGGTGATCGGCATCCTCTATTTTTTAGTGCAGAAATCAGGGCTCACACCAGGTAACAGGGGAGTGCCCAGGGCTGACGTTCTGCCCACTAAGCCAAGCTGCTCAGAGGGCAGGCATCCCTAGTCGGCCGCCTCCGTGCCCAGGCCCGTGTGGCCAGCTGTGAAGTTCTGGATCAGCACCAGGCGGGGGCAGCTCCTCCTGTCCCTCCTGGCTCTAGCTTGGAAGTCCGGGGGCCCATGTTCTGGACCCCGCTCTACCATCTTCCCCCTCTGGCCTTGGCAAGTGGCCTGTGGCTCAGGGCCTCCTTCCCCTCATTGGTAAAAAGGATGGCTGGTTGAGCTCACCGCTGGGCCTCTTCTCTCCCACTCGGGGCTTCAATTCCCACCTTTTCCCCGAAGCCCTTACTATGGGCTGCGGCCCACCTCAGGATTCTCTGGGCGCCCGCCGCTTGAGCCTTGGTGCCGGCCCAGGGCTTGGTGACGGGGCCCTGGAGATCAGTGTAACCAGGGCCTTACTCTCAGGAGGTTCGCTCTCTGGTGGCGGGGGGGGGGGGGCACACACAGGAAGGCCACAAGTCTAAGAAGGCCCCACGCGGTCTTTTCATCACCAGAAAACCCCCAATCCTCTTCCAAGCGGGCACCATCTTGTACCCCTTGCTTATTCCGCACGGGCCTTGTTCAGAACTAGGTGCAGATTGGGGATCTGATAAACGCCTGCTGACTTGAATGGAAACACATAATACTTTAAAGCAATAAATCAGGAGATTTCAGTGTTTTTAGCTCGATTGCTATAGGGTCATTTGTAAAAAGCAGGGTAAGGAGCAAACAAGTATTTTTGTGTTTGTGTGAGGAAACACTGGAGGAACGTGCAAGGAACGAACAAAAGCGGTCACCTCTGGGGACATAACTAACAGATGACCCATTCAGATGCATTATGGTTAGCCCGATCTGTGGACTAGACGCCCTGTGTTCAATTCCAGCTCTTCTGCTCACCAACAGTGGGAACTTTGGCAAGTTATTCATCTCCTCCTCATTTGTAAAATGCAGATAGTAATAGTTACTAAATCCTAAGCTTGTGAGAATTGAAGAAAAACCCCAACTGGGTGAAGGGGTTGGCGTGCGGCAGGTGGACAAGGGATGCTGGGAGTGCGACTGTGCTTATCGACATTAGTGCTGGGCACTGAAGGAAGGGAGGGGCTTTCCCAAGGAAGATGCATCTGGGACCTCTCTGACCTCAAATGGAGAGATGGGCGTGGGAGGAAAGAGGACAAGTATGTGTGTCGTGATGAGTTATTTACAAAAATGGCATGACAGCCACAGTTCCACCCCATGCCGGGGGTCTAGCCTTTTGCAACATCTTTGTAGGTCTTCCTACCAAGGGTCTCTTTGGTCATGTGAGTTGCTTTGACCAAAAGCATGTGGTTGGATGAAGTGACCTTGTGTGCTTTCAAAGCTGGGCCTTAAGAGGCCTTGAAGATTCTACTTGTGCTCTTTGGGGATGGAATTCTACCATGTGAGGAGGCGGGACCCAGATAAAATCCCGAATGCCCAGTTAGATTTGCATTTCACACAAGTGATGAATAATTTAAGTATATCCTTAAAATTGCAAGAGCTATACTTATACTAAAAAGTATTTGTTTTCCATCTGAAATTCAGATTTAACTGGGTATCCTGTATTTTTATCCAGCAACTCGATAGAGACCAGCAGAAGAAACTCCCAGTTGAGTCAAACTCAGCATAAATTGCTGAATCAAAAAATTATGAACAAAGAAGATGGCTTGTTTTCTTAAGCTACTGTTTCAGGGAGGTTTGTTATGCAGCGAGAGATAACTAGTGTGTGTGTATCTGGAGGACAGTGGTGGGAGTTACACTGTACTCTACATCCTGAGCCCTGCCGGCCACGCAAGTTCCATTCTCTAGGCCTCCTTCCCTTTTAAAATCTGGGTGAGGCCCTTTGTCTCCAAGTCCCTGTCCTGAGTCAGCCCAACTCTGCCCCCAGCCCAACTCCACCCTTCAGCCTGCACAATCCCAGAGCACTTACTTGAGATGAGGGTGAGGTGGTGCTGGCTTCTTGGACTCTTCCCCCTTTTGGGAGACACTTCGGCCTTGGACAGGGGGCCGAGGCTGGGAGGTGAGCGGGGCGCCTGGCTTGGAGACCTGGTTTGGAGAACTGCC
>PITA01033335.1:0-12878 GCA_004023965.1 Spilogale gracilis | reverse complement strand
TCCCCCCCCCCCCCCGCGCGCTTCTCTGAGCTTCCATGTCGATGTTCTCAGCCTCTCTAGCCACAAAGCTGGGAGAAGGGTGAGGAGCGTGGACCCTCGGGGGCCTGGAGTCCAGCTCGGCCCTTTCATCCAGGCTTCCTTGAAACACGGTGCCCACATCTGTAAAATGGGACCATGCTGATAATACAGTCATCATGAGGATGAAATCAGATCATGCTCTATGGGTGTTTCTTGTTAGGCCTTTGTGAGGACTAAATAAGGCCACTGTGTATGGAATGTTCTAGAACACCCAGAGTGAGTCGAAGTGCGATCTGAACAGAAGTTCGCTGCACCTTGATCGCAGCTCAGTCTTCACGGCCTCTACTCAGGCACCTCAGACCTCAGGCTGTGCCTCTGCTCCCGGACCCCTTCTCTCATCTGCCAGTGGGGTTCCTGCCCCTCACCGTAAATCCAGACCAAGGCCGCACCTTAGAGACCTTTGAGGGGAAAATCAGCTGTTGATCAAATTAGCAGAATTCTCAGAGCCGCTAACACAGGAGGCGTCAGATGCTTGTTAAGGAACAGCCAGCACAGCCCACTGCCGATTTGCATACATATGCATTGTCAGACTGCTAGGGGAACAAAAGCAGGATAAGGTGCCGGGGAGCCAGCCTCATTACCCTGCACTCCTAGGGAGCCTCTGCAGTAGGGATTACAGACTTTGCGATTTTTCCTTTTCCCCCACATCCTCCCCACCTCATTCTTTAGTTAGGATTCAGGTTTCTTAACGGTTATCAGCTGCCAAAACCAACACAATGCAAACCAAGGGAGGGCTGGTTCTCACGGGAGCACCACGCGTCTCCTCCACCGGGAACACCATCTGGGTCCCTGGGCTCTGTTTAAAGAGAGAGGAGGAAAGATTGGGAGGGAGAGACTAACAGGAGGTTGTCCCCCCCAGAAACACACGCCAACCCCCATCCCAAATGAACATAGAAGCATAGGGTCTACCCATAAAACTGGCCTGATGGATGGTTTTAATCCTTCCTAATCACAGCTAATTGGAGCTGTCAATCGTTTAACACCCTGAAACTGATGCAAGGAGGTCAGGCGATTCGAACTTAGCCAACTGTACAGAGGATAATTAGATGCACTGACGTTAATAAGCTTCGGGAGGGAAGCTCTCACTTTTCCTGCTCATAAGGGACCCTCAGAACATGGAGAGCAGCCACGCCAGGCTTTCCTGGAGAGGACGCGAGATCTGCTTCTTCTGTCCCCTGCTCCTCCGTCCCGAGACTTGGCGCTGACGGCACCACCGCTGTCTGTCAGTTGTCTCAGCAAATATTTATCGAGCGTCTTGGCTGCGCTGGGCGCTGTGGGAGGCTCCGGGGACGCAGAGAGGTGAAGTTCTGGCCCCGGAGGGGTTCAGCCTTTGTCGGGCGGGCAGGCCAACAACAGCGCAGATCCAGCTGAAGCCCCGGGGACCCTAGCAATCCGGGGAACCCCCCTTGTGCAGTCCCTGCAGTCTTGCTCAGGTCACTTTCCGGGCAGAGGGCCCAGCGGAATTGGCTCTAGCTTCTGGCCAGATTCTCCATCACTTCAGGGGCTGTTTTCCGGTTTCAGAAGCCTCACAGGTCTGTGCCCATCTACTTCCCTGGGCTGACTCATCCGGCCTCCATAAAGAAGGACAGTATGACCCTCCTCACCGATCTCAGTGCAGGAGGGCTGGGAGAGAAGTCTCTGCAGAGTTCTGGAGGAGAAAGTGTGGGTCCTTGGAAAGGTGGGCCGTGTCCCCAGGGACCACTTGGCAGACTCAAGGCTGCCCAAGGAATGAGTCTGAGGCTCTCTTCGAGGGGTTCTTACGCCCACAGATATTTACTAGCCTACGAAGCTACACGCAACTGGGATCTGCACCCCACGGGGTCGGTGGGAGGGTCACCTCGCTGAATGTCTACTGGGTGATTTACATCTGCTGTTACCCTTCTTTCTCAGAAAACCCTGTGAGTTGGTCATATATGCACCCACTTTAGGGAAGATGAAACTGGGATTCAGAGAGGCCACATGACTCACCCAAAATACTGTTGTAATGTCTGAGTCAGGATTCACGTTCAGTTTGGCCTAAATCCAGAGGCTACCATCTTACTCAGTTTTAGGTAAGACCCTCTACCCTGACGACAGTAATAGCAATAGTAACACGGACCCCAGCTTTCATTGATTGAGGTCTTACTCTTCTCCACTTAAACTTCACAGAAGCTTTCTGCTAAGTGGTGTTCCTAGGGGGAAGGCCGCGGTGGCCCCAGTGGGGAAATTGCATGATTCTGAAGTCCTCTTCCCACAGAACCTGGAAGCAGTGACCCCGGGGTTCAACCCGCCAGCCAGGAGATCTGCAGACATGAGGCCAGACACACAGGAATGCCCACACCCTGCCTGTGGGCTTCCGTGGTCAGGGGGGAGAGGCCCAGCACCGGGCATGAGGGTGAAGCTCGGGCTGGCAATGGACTGCGGCACCTTATGAAAAGTGGCTGCAATGTGGCTATCTCTGCGACTCCCAGAAGCCGTAAGTCCCGCAGCCTCAGGAAGCCCAAGCGTGCCCTCTTCCCCAGGAAGGGAAGGGAAATGGTTCTCCAGGAGAACTCAAGGTGGCCCCCAGCTGGCCAGTGTTGCCCCCACCGAAACGAACACAAGAAGGGAAAAGCAGTGTAATAGAGAGAAGGGGCGAACGTCAAGGGACTGTCCAGGCTCTATCTGGTGCGTAACAGTGCCTGGCGCCCTAGTCAGTTACCTGTGCAAAAACACCCAGAAAGCCACAAGAAAGGATGTGGACAAAAGTAAGAAAAAGATGATGAGAACTTTTAGTGAGAGAGAATAAGTTTTCTAATGTATATGTATGCATAGAAAAAGCTAGTATGTGCATGTCAGCATTGAAGAAACAGGGTCCCGGAGAAGGGAAGTTGCAGCACAGTCTTGTGGAGGACTGACAAGCAGGGGTGACAGGAACATTTGCAGTGTTTTGCAGGAAAAATACAGAGAAGGACAACTGAGCCCCCACAGTCCTTTGGAAATGTAGGACTAAACAGGGATGCGGTACTCAGGAGAGTGGAGTGAGGAACCTATTCACACAGAGTTCAGTCTTTTTGGAGAGGGCGGAGCAGGGAAGGAACGGAACAGTCGGGCTGGTCAGCGGAAGGCATGCTGCCCAGAGAGGCTGCCCGGGTCTAGGCGTCTGCCTTCCTCCCTGGACCAGCTCTCTGACTTCAGAGTCCTACCGCCTGTCGGAGCTTTAGTTATCTCACTTGGAAGGCATATATGGAGTGTCTGCCCAGGCCATTCACATGTGTCCCCTTTTGGAAAGTGGCTGTGAGCCCCTCCAAGCATGGGCATGGGGCCCGTATGAGGAGAACCCCAAGGTGGCAGACCCTGAGGCAGTTAGAGATATGAACTCAGGCCCGGAGGTGCCCTCCTGGAGGTATGCAGCCTCTGTAGGCTACCTGCAGACTTTGGTGGGACCTAACAAACCTCAGGGAGCCCAGGGCAGAGGCAGTGCCTCTGGGACGGGGACCTTTCAGCTAACCCTGGGTTTCCTTGCTGTTCCCTGGCCCGGAGCCATAGGCTCTCTAGTCTTGCCCAGAGCCCTCTCTGGAGAGCTTGGCCAGCAGCCGGCAGCAGTGGGGCTCTCCCCAGAGATGACCCCCAGGATTTGTGCTCCTCCTGTCTGGGCAAAGGTGATACCACCACCCGAAGCTGTCAGATACCAGAAACCAAAGAGAAGACCCAGGGAGCGGCTTGAG
This sequence comes from Spilogale gracilis, assembly GCA_004023965.1. Lineage (NCBI taxonomy): Eukaryota > Metazoa > Chordata > Mammalia > Carnivora > Mephitidae > Spilogale > Spilogale gracilis. The sequence goes on along the minus strand of PITA01033335.1, from coordinate 9,114 downwards.
GGCCTCTTAGAGTCAACTTGCTTCAAGGACAGTGAAGCTGAGGGCCGGCAGTGTGGAGGCCCGAAGGCTTCAGAAGCTGCCGCGAAGTCGAGAGCACCGGCCACGGCACCCCAGGTGTGACCCAGAGGCGGTGCTCGTGGGGCTGAGGCGGCAGGCCTGGGTCTCCCCTAGCCCAGCTAAGGTGCTTGCATCCTGGAACAGAAACAGCAGCGTGTGTCAGCATGTTAGGGATGCTGATTTCCAGAGTCCCCGTGGAGCTGCAGATCTATCCTGTCTCTTCAATGGCAAGGAAGTCTGATTTCCCCGGTGGCTCCTCCTGCCGTGCTTATAGTCAGACTTCAAGGCCCGGACTCGACCACATGCTCTCTCGTTTTCCTCTTTTCCATGCCAGCAAAGTCTCCCTTTCCCAAGCAGACAATCAGTTCCCTGACGGTAGGTTCTACGGCCGGTGGTAGTGCGACACTGACTACATAGCCGTCTGCATCTTCCAAACCTCTTTCCTGCCGTTAGATTCTCTTTCCGGTGACGCCGCCGTGCAGGGCAAGGCCCACACTCACAGAGCAGCTGCGCACACCGACACAGGGGCGTGGTGATGGGGCTCGCCAGACCCCATGTTACCGGGTGCACTCCGGCGACAAGCTGCCTCCCATCAGGTCGCGTGCACATTTCCTTACACCGCGCCCTAAAATAGGACAGGCTCAAGAAACACTTGCTGACTTACCTTTTTAAATAGCTCTTTATATCTTAAAACTTTTAACCCCCAGTGTGGCCAATTAAAAATGGATGTGTATATATATATGTATTTTAACTTTTTTCCCCGTCAGTAGATTGGGTCCAATTCCTTGTTTTCCAGGAAACTTACCCTTGGAGCCCAGCACCACCCGGAAAACTGTGCCTCCTCAAGGCTACCCTGCCAGGCAGGCCACGGTGGGCCGTCCACTGCGGTGTGTAGTCCCAGGCAGGCCACGGTGGGCCACCCACTGCGGTGTGTAGTACCAGCTGAGCCAGGCTCCCAGCCATCCCTGCACAGAGGCAGCACGTATGAGAGAAGCCCCGCTGGGCCTTGGAGACCAGCCCCTCCGCCAACTGCTGCCAGTAAGGGGCCTTCACCTCTAGACACAGGACAAAAGGATGACCCTGACCTGAACTCCCAGACTGCTCAGTTTTGGGTGGTTTGTTGGACAGAACTAGGCAGGAGGAGCATTCAGAAAATGCTCTGGTCTTCCCTGGAGCCCCTTCAAGGTCACACATGGACATGTGACACTAGCTAGGTTTATGAAGGCTCACGTCCTGCTCAGTCCATATGTTGGGTCCTCCATCATTTCAGCTTTCCTTACCTCTTGGATGAAATTGTGTGGATACTCTGAATTCCCCAGAAAACTGATTTCCACTTAGGAACATCCTCAAAAATGTGAGTTGTATCATTGGCTGTGAGAGTGTTCACCTAAAAACCACACATTTTCGAGCACCTCCTTGTTCACGATGACGTGTTCAATCCCACATATCATTCAAAATCCAACTCAGATGCGTTCTTTTTTGATAAGATATTTCTTTTTCCCCCACTCTGAAGATAGCTCTCCTTTTGTGGGCTCCCAGAGCTGTATGTCTGTATTTTTATGATACTGATTACATTCTGCCGTTTCTATGGTTCTATTTAAACATAAGTCTCTCCTATGCTGCTCAAGGTCCTTAAGTCAGTTGACCTTTACTTATTGATCTTATTTGCTTACAGACCCTTGCTTACTGTCCATGGTGGAGGAATATCACGTGCTTACATGCATCCATCTCCCCGGCACACAGGGAGACCCTGTGCTCTGTGGTTAGAGGAGGCCCACGACATTGAGTTTCTGTCCACAGGCTATGAAGAGAAGTGATGTAAACCACTTTCAGGTCAGCCCTCAGAAGTTCTCCATGCTCTCTGTCTCTGCCGCAGACACATTGGAGGCTCTGTGTCCCAGATGGCATAACTACATAGCTATCCTGTATAGACGAAATACATTTGGGGGAAAAAGGTGACGTTTGGGGGTTTTCATCTGGATCTAAACCTGGTGTTCGCTTGTTTCGAGATTTGCTAGAAACCTTCCTTTTCATGAATGGTTTGGGTTCAGAGACAAAAGCATGTGAACTGCTTTCGATATGAAATAAAAAGTAAGATTCAGATTTCAAAATGCTAGATGAACAGGCCTTCATCTGGAGGTTGCACAGCTGATGGCACTTTGAGAGGAGGCCGCGTGTGAGCTGTGCTGGAAGCCAGAGCTGAGTGTGTCTCGCAAGGGCCACAGCGCATCATTTATGGGAGCGATCACCGAGCCCGATCTTTAAGGAGCCATGATACCTTCAGTTACGGGCAAAGTTGGCGAGGTCAGCATAATGAGTGTTTGCATTTTCAGGGCCCTGGGAATCTATAAAAACCACTGGAGTGTGTTATTTCACTCCTACTCTGCCTTCTTAGCCTGCTTATCTGATTTAAAACATTCTCAGCACAGGGCGTAAGATTAAACACACAACAGCAGCTCATACTAGCACCACAGAGTAAAAGGAGAAAACAAACCTTTTAAGATGTAATGTAATTGTGAAAGGTAGGGCACACCACTCTTTCCCATGGACAGAATTTACAGTTCTAGCTACAGAATTTTTTTTCTTTTATAGTATATATTTTTTGTTAAATGTTAAAACAATCTCAAATGTACAGAATATTTGAAAGCAAGATTAAAATAATTTAGGAGTAAGTTGCTGACTTTGTACCTTTTTATTCCCCAATCCTTATAAGGACATTATTCTAAATAACCATCAAAATCAGGAAACTGACAGTGGCACATGGTTGCCATTTCTCCTAGATTTATTGACATATTATTGATATATAAAACTACGTACCTTTAAGGTATTCGATGTAATGTTTTGATACACATATGTATTGTGAAATGATTAACACAATGTCAGTTAGCGCTTCAGACATCTCGCACAATTAACATTTGTTGTTGCTGTTGGTGGGAAAATTTAAGATCTCCTTTCTTAGTATGTGTTGAGCATCCAATAGAGCGTTGTTAACTATGGTCGCCGTGCTGTTCTTAGGCCCAGAACTCATTCGTCTTGTAAGTGGAGCTTGATTCCCATTTAATCCTCGGACTCCATCAGGTTTGTGACGCTGCCCAGTCACAGCCTTCCCAGAAGGATGCTCCAGGCCAGAATCGTGTGTACATGTGTCTCTTTAGTCTCTTCTTATCTACAACAGTTCTTAATCTTCCCTTGACTTTCATGACCTTTACTCTCCTTTTGACATTTACAGTCCAATTGTTTTGTAGAATGTCCTTCAATTTGTGTTTGTCTAATGTTTCCTGAAGATTAGATTCAAGAGTATCATGGGAATAAGGCTGTGGTCTTCTTATTAGATCCTACCATGTGGCACATGATCAAAGTTCGTTTGATCACTTGATTCAGATGGTGTCTCTCAGACACCTTCATTGTAAAGTCACAATTTTTTCTCTTTAAAATTAATACCTATTTTGTGAGTAATTACTTTAAAAATCTGCAAATGTTCTATTTCTCATCAGACATTCATTTATTCAGCCATTCCATTTATCTATGGATGTATCCATCTCTCTATCTCCTATTTCATCCAGTGGGTTAATCATTCTGATGCTCAGATTGTCCCCGTTTGGACCGGGGAGAACTCCTCCAAGCTGGGATGTGTGTGCTTATGACATGCCATCGCTGCCCTTTGAGTTTCCTTGCTTTATGGTTTAGTATTCCAATTTATTTTGTATTTTCTCACCCTAGTCCTGGAATCAGCCACTTTTTTCTGGAGAATTTTGGTTCCTGTTTGTGAAAAATGGTATCTGGAAGTCAAGAAATGGGAGTCAGAGGTGCACGCGGCTTTGGAGCTGTTATTGCCTCCGGGGCTCCTCAGTGGGTGGGGCTAGGGGCACAAACACAGAGTCAGGGTCCAAAAACTACATGTTCACATGGATATTTCTACTTTCAAACCAACATCAGGGGGTCCATTCTAATCCTTTATCCATATTGTAACTCCCATCTTTCTCCAGCAAGGATACTGGATTCTATTATCCACAATAAATTGCGTGCTTCTTTATTTGCCTGTACAGGACCAGTCTGTCATTGTTGCTGCCATCTTCTTCCTCACATAAGTGCCCATCTCACCCACTGTTGGCTGCAGTGTCTTGTGCTGGGTCATACTCCTTCGGCCTACTGAGGTTCAGTACCTTACATGGGGTTGTCCCAACATGGACACCCTCCTGAATCTACCTAGAGTCCAACATCCCACACTGGCTGCCTCAATGCGATTCCCTCCTCACTCTGCGTGGGCTCTGAGCACATGCTGGGCTGTCCCATGCTGGGACAGTCTCCCTACCTGTGCTGACTGAGTCCTCATCGCAGCCACCCCACGTAGAGCCCCACCTCACTCGGCTTGGGTTCTAAACCTCCACAGAGTCCTCCTGTGTTTGGCCATTCTCCCCATCTTGCTCAGGCTCAGAAACTTCACACTCACCTAGTTTGGTCTTGCTTTAGGACAAGTGTTTGCAATGGAGAAGAGTCACTGAAGCTGCAGTCTGAGGACCAAGGCGAACTCATGCACTTCTGCTCTCCCTCTCTTGAGGCACGTGGTGATGAGGACGTGAAACACTGCGCAGAATCACCATCAGAATGCTCTGGATGGAACACGTGTTCCCCAAGGAGCAGGCCTTATTTTTATTGCTTGTCAGGTGACAAAAATGTGCCCTAGAAGATTTACCTGGCTTTTTCACTCTCACCAACGGGGTAGAGCCAGGATTTGGACTAGTCTACCTCATTGTCTCTTGTGATGAAAGGAGCTGTAATAAATCTCATAGGGCCAGAAGGTTCTTTAATAAATGTCTGTTAAGCGAATGCTCTGGTAGTATTGGGGTCTGTGTGAAGAGAACATGAAGTGTAAAGTTGGGGGGGGGCTTTAATGTGTTTAGAAAACTTTTAACTCTAGCCCCTCTCAGGGAATTTTTTCCTACTTCTCTTCCTGGGATGTAAAGACCAGCATTTATTTTAGGAGAAGCTGTTCATACTGCAAAGCTGAGAAGTGCTTTCTTGAATACCTTTATAACAATAATGTTTTATCAAGAATAGGGAGGTGAAATAAGCCAAGTAGAGAAAGTCAAGTATCACATGGTTTCACTTACTTGTGGCGCATAAGGAGTAATATAGAGGACAGTGGGAGAAGGAAAGGAAATGGGAAGTGGGATAAATCGGGAAGGGAGATGAAACACAAGAGACTTTGGACTCAGAAACAAACTGAGGGTCTTGGAGAGGAGTGGGGGGATGGGAGAGCCTGATGGGGGGTACTGAGGGCATGTATTGCGCGGAGCACTGGGTGTGGGGCACAAACAATGAATCTTGGAACACTAAAAAAATAAATAAATAAATTTATAAAAGAAAGAATAAGGAAGTAATATTTATTGGACTTTTACTATGTATCTGATCCCATTCTAGTGCTTTGTCCCTATCAGTTTAAGGTGAGAACTGCTCCTCTCTTGTACCTTTCTAGGGACCCAAGGCACAGAGAGTTTAGGTAGTGTCTGCAGTTATAGAACTGGAAAGAATCAGAGCTCATATTCGAATTCCGGCGGATTGGTTCTTGGGCCCAATCTTTAACCATTAAAAGTTCTGTTAACTTACAGACTCTGCAACAACTGGTTCTATTATTTAACCAAATGTATTTTTTTTCATAAAGCTGTTCTGACAATTAAGTTGATGGCTATAAAGCACTTGGCAAGACATAAAAGTTATACAATTTTATGTTCATATTATTATTTATTGAGTTTTTATATTAAGAGCTCCCCTCTTTAGGTGTTTTTGATAAAGGCATTAGAGCATTAATTTGAAATTTTAAGCCAGAAATGAGTGGATCTAGATATTCATTGAATACTATGTACCAGACATAATAATCAGAAACATGTCTTTAAAAAGCTAATAATCCAAAAAGGGAGATGAATATGTGAAGTATCTATTCAAATACCCTGTAGTAATTACTGTGATGAATTTAAGAGGATGCTGCAAGGAGGGAAAAGGAAGGGAACATAAAAGATGCTCAAGTGGAAGGCTATGAGGTCAGGGTGTTGGCAGCATATCAGTTTCACCTTACGTGGTTCAACTGGTGAACTTCCTGGAAGGGACTTTTCGGTTCCTTTAGAGTTTGGTCCCTTTGGAGTCGTGGGCAGGGTATTTCCTGATGTTGAGATGTTGAGGGACCCAGAGTCCAGCAATCACAGGAACCTCTTGACACTAGGCTGAAAAGATCAAGAAAGGACACATGAGCCCAAGGAGATAGACCTATAGAGGAAGGCTGCCAGCTAGGCGTGCACTCCCCCAAGGCTGCAGGGATCAGGTATTAGATGCTAAAGCAGGTGTTGGAGAGCAGAGACGAATTACTCAGATCATTACTTCTATCTCCTGTTAGTATCTCCCATTAGCAAAACCTAAATGAAAGTCAACTGGTAAAGGAACCTATGTAATGTGCTTTCCAGGGGTCAGCTACCCAGGCACAGAGCAGGGTGGAGGTCAGAAAATGGATCTGGGACAAGAAGAAGTGGACATCTATTTATCTATCTATATATATGGAGAGAGAGAGAGAGTGCTCTCTATAGAGAGAGATCTATATAGATCAATCCATATATATATAGATCTATATATATGGATTGATCTATATAGACTATCAATTATATATATAACTGACATATATAATTGATATTAAAGAACCACCTCTTCTAGGAATCCTTCCATATATATAATGGACTTGAAGTATAAAGAAGAGTTTTCTAGAGTTTTTGAGGCAAAGATGGGAGGGGAAGGAAGAGAAGACGTGCCCTGCAGGAAGCTTCCTGTGTTTAAGAGCAGAATTCAGTAAGGAGACTGCAATGTCTTCAAGATGAGTGGGGTATAAAGGAAGGCTGAGAAAGACAGAGTGCTCGATGACAATGGAGAATTCTTAGATTATTAACATCTATAGCTTTCACTCAGTCATGTCATGCCTTATCATCATCCTATTCCTCCACTTTTAAACTATATAAAATTGTATTTGCTTGAGTAAATAAAATCATCTTGTTCCTTGAAAGGATCTCAAAAGCATCAACTCCTGGATCAGGTTGGCAACCTTCCTAAGCCACCCAGAATAGCTGGCTCTATGTCATAACTAAAGAAGCCTTCCCCCGTCACCTGGCAGGGCTCACTAATGGGCACAGTTGTGGAATCTGCAGTCCCTGAGCTGCACTCCCTGCATATGGAAGGCCTATGCAAGGCCTGGAGGGTCAGTGGCGCATCCGTATGGAGTCTGGACTGTCCAGGGCTCCAGGTGTGGCTGTGACACCGGTGCCAAGGTCACACGTGCTTTTCTGGCTGGGCAGCTGTTGATTGCGGCACAGAGTCTGCCTCCTTGTCTCTTCCGCCTGCGGGCTCTCGCCGTGGCCTGTCCGTCTGTAGAGGATGAAGCCCTGGGGGGCGGGGCCAGAAAGCAGAACCAGGAAGGTCCTGTGGGTTTAAATGCCATGAAATGCATTCCTGGTCCAGTTTAGTGACCTTTCCTCTGGTGGCTACTAAAACGTTAACCCTTGAAATTGAATTCCCTGAAAGGACAATGACTGAAAACTGGGAACTACACATCGTTAAGCATCTGGGGAGAAAATAAAACAGCAACCCTGCCTCAAAAGTCTTAAAGGTCTGAATATGTTAACTTTGTTCCTGATGATTAGAATTATAAAATTTTTCCCTAAGGGACAAAAAAAGAATTGTCTTAAGGGGTGAAAACAGTAGGCTTTTTTCCTTTTTTTTTTTTTTTTAATAAAGACACAAAGATTATCCAAGGCTTAGAGAGGAAATGGAAGAATGGAAGACAAGATGAAAGATTAAAAGTTGGCATAAGATAACCGAAAGGAGAGAGAACTAGGAATAGAGCATTTTGACAAGTAGACACACGGGCAGAGGGAATGCAGGAAGACAAGAGCACATGAGGCATGCCGGTCAGTGGAGGGAGGGCCCAGAACTAACCATGTGTGGGGCAGGCATCGTGGCATGGCCATAGGAGAATGCAAGGGGCTATTGCTGCCCTGGGTCATTGACCATAAGCCGCTAGCCTGGTCAAAATACCCAGATACTCCCCTGCCTTAGTTACGGTATCAAAAGTCTGTTAAAATAGAAATTCCATCGATAGTTATAAATAGCTTAGTACAAAGCAATGTATCAAATGGCTTTCAGTCCCCATTGTGTAACCTGAGTAACATTTTGGAAAGAGGAGACCGGGGTGTCAGAAGAGATGCAGGGATGGGACATTGTCCAAATATGATTGAAGACTCTGGAAGCCAGGGTAGAATGGGGCCTTGAGCCTCTAGATACAGAAATTCTGAGAATAAATGTTGCCTACTTCATCCTTTATCTAGCATCAGAATAGGCTACCACTCGTTTATATATTCCGTTCATTTATTTATTGTAGGTCTACCATGAACTGCATAGCTGACTTGCACGTATTATGGGGTCAAGGCAGGGTATCATTTCCTGCATGGGCCACAGAGAAAGCTCAGAAAACGCTGAGAAGGGCAGAGAAGAAATCAGAGCCTGTGCGCATTAACTCTCACTCGTTAGTGCACCCAAGAAGAAACCGAGCAGCGTCTGTCTGCAGGTGCAGTGTCCGTTGGCACAGTCCGCGTGGCCACCAGCAATGAGTCTCATGGCGGTTCAGGCCACGGCCACGTATGGTGGGAGCAGTCGTGTCCCCCAAAGTCCATGTCCACTGGGAACCATAGAATGGGACCTTAACTGAAAAGAGGGTCTTTGCAGATATAATTAGTTAAAGTAAGATTGTGCGCCATTAAGATATACTCTAGATTTGATGACTGGTGTCTATAAGAGAAAGGAGAGAGATTCAGACACAGAGACACAGGGGGGACCCAAGGAGGAAGGCCACGTGATGATGGAGGCAGTGGCGAGAATAAAGCAATTAGAAACCAAGGAATGCTGGGGATTGCCTGCAACCACCCGAAGCCAAGAGAGAGGCATGCAGCCATTTCCCCCTTAGGGTTTCTGGAAAGAACCAATGTTGCTGACACTGTGATCTCGGACTTCCAGCCTTCAGAACTA
>PITA01033334.1:0-12880 GCA_004023965.1 Spilogale gracilis | reverse complement strand
GTGTGTTGGGGTTATGTGGCTCTAAGATCTGAAAACTCAAAAACTTACTTTCAGGAAATCCCAGGAGTTGAGAGTAAATGATTAATAGTTTATTTCCAAATGTAGATTAAGCAGAAGAACATAATTTAACTAAATAAAAAAACGAATAATCAGTGACTATTTAGGAAATAAATTTGTGCTATAGTGGATTGGACTAAGCTTCTCTAAAACCCCTGGTCATCCACCTTTCTTTTAGCTTGACTTGGGCCTTTATCTCCATAGGAAAAATAAGCTCATAGTCACTCTTCCTGGTCTGTTGGAGCTGTCTGCTGAACCCTTAAATCAGGAATGGTAGATCTATTTTATCTCCAGCACTAACTCTAAATGATTGGATGTGTCTTCCTGGAGAGACATTTGCAACCCAGTCCATCCTAACTGAAGAGTGCTACAGTGGGTTAGTTAGTGATACCTGTTATGGGCACTGGATGAGGGGAGGAAGGGAAATGATCTCATTCTTTCCAAGGACTATCATGGGTAGGAGGCACATTTCTTAAAAATAATATGTGAGCTGCTCAGACCAGTCTACTTTTGTAAGCTGATTGGATTCCACCATCACCAGCCTCACTATTAGCATCATCGTCTAGTGAGTTTCTCTTGAGGCATACTTACGCACGTCACAACATTACCTCGTTAATCCTTACAACTCTACAAGGTGGGCTTTTGCGTCAGTCTGGAAGCTTAAAGCTGATAGAAGGAAGTAGTCTTCAAATCTGGGCTTGTCTGGAGGACACTAAAGTCTCACAGTACAATAAACAATGCGGAGTGAAGTATGGTTTTAGATCACCCTGGAAAGTTTCTAATATTCTTTGTTTCACATCCAAATCATCAGGATCCTTGTTCAAACGGGAGAAGATTCAACAAATTCCAAATGGCAATACACATTTTTATTTCTTAGCATTTTCCCATCATTTCCCGGTATTGGATCCTGCCTGTGCATTTAAATGGCAAACTTGAAAAATACGGTAGAGATGTTCTGGTTAATGAAATTTTCTCTGCTTTGTGTTTTCCTTTGTGGAAAAGTTTTTTAAAATGTTCATTTTCCCACAATGGTTCAGCATAAAAGAGTTCAATTCATTGACATAATTCAGCATGAAGAAGGGTATTGGCACATAATAGACATATTTTTTAAAGATTTATTTATTTATTTGAGAGAGAACACAAGCAGGGGGAGGGGCAGAGAGACACACAGAGAATCTTAGACAGACTTCCTGGTGAGCTGCAGAACCCAATAGGGAGCTCGATCTCACTGACCTCTGAGATCATGACCCTGACTCAAAACCAAGAGTATAATGCTTAACTGATGAAGACACACAGGTGCCCAACATAATAGAGATTTAATAAATATTTAGGATGAATTAATCAGTACAATTAACATTTTTTCAAAGAGCAATTTTTAATTTTTGTTGAAATCCAATTAATCAATTTTTCCTGTTATGGTTTATCCTTTTTGTGTTGAATCTAAGAAATCTTGGGTTAATCTAAGGTCACAAAGATTTTCTCCCATGTTTTTCTTTTATAAGTTTTATAATATTAGCTTTTACATTTAGGTCTATGATATATTTAATTGACAATGATTTGGGTCATTAAGTTTCCTGTAGGCCCTAGGGTTGGCTTTCTCAACACTTCTGCTAAGAACTGAAGATGCAGGTGAAGCCATTAAGAAGTACGGATATAATATTTTCCCTCTGGAAACATGGTCTAAAATGTGTTCTCCTAGATAAACTCTCTCCCAGCAATGCCATATTTATTATTTCACTCTTTGTCAAGAACAGAAAACTCCAGTCTAGCTAGTGGTGTTATCTGGTATTTTTTTGTTTCAGAATAACCATGTCCAAACCTGGAAAAGCAAATGTTGCTCAATACTCTCCAGCGTCCATCCACTTGCCCAGAAAACAGCCCTGAACATCACTCTCTAAAGTAAACCGTTTCATTGTCTGCAAAATAATATTCAACTGGGGCTCAAGGGACATACCACCAATAGGAAGCTGAGGCCTATGGGTGGGAAGGGGAGAGAGGTTAAGAGCCCACTTATTCTGGTTAACTTATAGCTATTTAAACTTCATGCTATGCATATCCCCTGAGAAAGCTCTCTCTGTTTAGAAACTTTGTGGAGGGTAGTTGGAAGAGAGATATGTAATGGGAAGGACCTTTTCCTCTGAATTCATACAGCTTTCTCAGATTTCATTTCATAGCCAGAATGGCAACCAAGTATTCTGTCTATATTAATTAATGTAATAAAATATAATATGTAATATATAATTACACAATTATAAAACACTCTATTATGTAATTATGCAACTATACATATACATATATATTACATAATATACATTTATAATGAACTATACTATAATTATTTTTATATGTTATTTTATATATTTGTATATAATTATTTATACTTACATAATATATATAATACAATATATGTATAATATCTCTCTGACATTTTGGGAAGGACTGAGAAAAAGGAAATGGATTTTGTTAGATTTATTTTCAGATATACTGATAAACATTTTGTCTATCACAATTGGGCTTGTGTCTTTTACTGTTTAACAGATTCAAGCGCAGAATCACTCTGTTGGCAGAAGATCGTGCACCTGACCCTTCCAGTTCTATTTACCTACTGATCAGGACTCAATCCAAGTCTTTTGCTATGAAACCAACTACTTAGGCCTGCTCAGTAATTTCTCTTTTCACTTGTCTTCAAAAAAGAATGCTATATTCAAAATGGCCAGGAGCTAGTAGAGATGCTGGGGTACACAGAAAAATGAGATGCAACCCACACCTTTCAGGGAGGTTATAGCCCTGTTCACTAGGGCCCAGACCCAGACAGCCCAACACAGTGCTCTAAGACATGCACATCAAGAACTGTGGGAGCGCAAAGGTTGGCATCTACTACAGACCAGGCTATGCCAGAATACAGTTTAGAGTCAAGGAAGATTTTCTGGAGGAGACAATAGCTGTAATGTTGAGGTTTCAAATTAAACTGGTATAGAATATCAATGGGATGAGTCCAGGCAAAACTGTCAAAAGCACAGAGACATGGTAACAGGGGAAATCCTGAGAACTATAGGTAGTTCAGTAGCGCACAGACAACCCCTCTCAGTTCACTAATTAATCAGGTGCCCCTTTCAACTGGTTTAAGTTTGTTCAGAGAGAAGCCAGGAGGCCTCTGATGGCAGGATGCAGCCGCTCTTCTCAATTGTCCCAAGCAAGTCGGTTCCTTGTTCCCTGACTCAGGTACACAAAATTCTGCACTTAGGTGGACATGCTGTCCTTAGGAAGCAATTTAGAATCTTGCCCTGTTACTTGAGCATGGCCCTGGAGGATATCCCTCCTGACCCTCAGCAGTTTATCACAGGACCTCACATAACATCCTCTCCTTGAGGGGCTCTGACAGTTCTGCTCTCCCCGCTTTGGTAGATTTCTAGTGATAGGTTAGAACGTCTTAGAGATTGGCTCTCCCAGGGGCCCCTCTTAAGCCAGCTCCAAGAACATGGAATGTAAGAGAGCAATGTGGGAGGGGGACTATGAGTGGGAAACTAGATGAGGAAGACCCCTGAATACCAAATGCAGACAGAGGGAGCCAGAGGAATATTACGCTGTTGACATATCAGCTGAGCCACACAGATGAAGACTCGATTATTATTCCTAATTGCTTTAAGGTACAAGCCAGTTTCTCCCTTTGAGTTACATATACATTTTTAAGGGCAAAAATCCAGCCTATTTCCTGGGTGTTCTCTATGATTCTAGACCTATGTTGGAGCACATAAGAAGTTGTTTTATACATATATATATATATATATATATATATATATATATATATACACATATATACATATATATGTTGGTTGGTGGGTTCAAATGGGCTACCAAGACAGGCTGTATAGATTTTTAGAAAAAGATCTTTTGTATTGCATCAAATCAGATCCTTAAATGGCAGGAAGAGTCTGTACTTCTATTTGGGTCTGGGACCCTCTTCGTTCCTGCTGCCTATTCAAAAGCAGCCTATTCCCCTGCTTCTTTTAATTTTCCACTCTCTCCCACTGGGAGGCAACATTATTCTCGTTGCTCTCTGGGACAGAGATTCTCCGTCCATGTACACAACACACCCATAAATACATAATATGTGTGCGTATATATTCCACCAACCTGAACAGTTTTGACCTTGACTGGCTGTGGAAATGTTGCCTGGTGTCTTGGCCAATTGGCACCAATGCTGAAGACAGAAGGATCTGGAAAATACAGCTCTCTGACCTCCAACTATCCCTGAAGGAGCTACGCCAATAAAAAAACATCTTTCCGTGAAGTATCTGCACGGTAGATTGGTTCTGCAAGCAACAAGTGGCAAGTTCAAGGACTGCAGAATATCTCATAATGGGTAAAGAGGGTTTAGATGGAGTTGGGCTGTTTTTTCCCATTGAGTTTTATGCAACCCTGGGTCCCTAGAGATCTTCCACAGACAATCAGTTCAGGGTGTGCTGGCCTCTAGCATTAGAGCTTTCTGTTTATTTCACAGTGGCTGCAATATCGTGACACTTGGCCTTATGCCGGCAGCTTGAAGCCTGTAACAAACTAAACATGGAACACCCTGGTGAGCAGCCGAAGTCAGCTCCAAATATGTTTTTCCTAAGGCTCATCCTTCAAGGATTACCTCTGCCAGGAGTGACAGCAAAGCTTAAGGAAAGCTACTTATTTTAATCACTATTGTCAGTATGCCATTTTATGTTGCCTGGGCATCTCAGGCTATCCGGGAAAAGCTTTGTCAATCGATTAGGCAAAACTCCTCAAAGCTGATTACATCAGAAGGGTTCTGAGTCACAGATGGGACAGCCAAGACCAAGGATGTGGTCAGCCTCATACAGCCCCAGTTAGTCAAGTCTTGGGCTGGCCTCTACTTAAGCCTCTTTTAAGATATTTATTTATTTATTTGTTTGTTTGTTTGTTTGTTTGACGCAGAGAGAGATCATAAGTAGGCAGAGAGGCAGGCAGAGAGAGAGGAGGAAGAAGGCTCCCTGATGAGAAGAGAACCCAGGACCCTGGGATCATGGCCTGAGCCGAAGGCAGAGGCTTTAACTCACTGAGCCACCCAGGCGCCCTACTTAAGCCTCTTTAAGAAAGATTTGCTTTGACTGGTGACTTGGGCAAAGATCAAGCTTATTGGCTACTATGTGTGTGGGGGGTGGGGTGGGAGGGCAGAGATCATGCAACATTTTAGGAGAAAATTCAGCTTTTCCTCCTTTGAGCTTTGTTGAAGTCCCTCCAGAGTTTTCAAAGGCAAAGTCAGCACTGTTCTTTCAATAAGCATTCATTGAGCCTGCTCTCTGGCCAGGACTGAGGGTAAGAAGGGGAGTTCAGTCTTGGCCACACACCTGCTGCAGTGGGCTTCCACTGTGCCGAGGGACATGGGCAAAGACAAGTACTTTCCATGTGATGCATTCACGAGAATAAATAATAAAAACAGAGGAAATACTACTTTCAAAAAGGAAATAAACATAAAGCAGAGACATAGACCCTGATTTTTCGAGCTCTATAATAGTGGAAGAAGAGTCACACATGTATGTCATAAAAGAGACACTTATAATAATGTAGATAACGGCCTCCATATAATATTGGCATTTTTAAAATTACTATGCGATGTGTGAAATTTAAAAAACAAAACAAATGAGCAGAGGGACAAAGGAGACAGAGAGAGAGAGAGATACACGCCAAGAAACAGACCCTTAATCATTGAGAATAAAGTGATGGGAGGAGGATGGGGACTAGGGGAAACAGTGATGGGGATGATGGAGGGCACTTGTCCTGATGACTTGATGATGTGAGGAAGTGTCAAATCACTATATTGGATACCTGAAATTAATAAAATACTGTATGTTAAAATATTTCAAACAAAATTACCATGAAAATGCAGAAGAAGGATTATAGAGAGCAGTTTTACTCTTTTCCCACCCAGAATTTGCAATACTAATGACAGAGGAAGCCTGGGGAATCACCAACCAGGAAGACAGGGGCCTTGCTTCAGGCAAATCTTAGTCATTTGCTCAATAAATATTTATTGAGTAGCTATCCTGTGTTGTTAGGCTCTTGAAATACATCAATTAATAAAAGGGAGGAAGATGCCTGTCTTTTTATTCTATTCAAAGAAATCAGACAATAGCCAGGAAAAGCACTTCTTTTTAAGTAGGAGGTAGAAATTTAATTGTTTGTTGTTGATGGGGCTTTTAGAAGTCAAAGGCCATTATACGTCTTGATCTTGAAGTCTCACTGAAACAATAGTATCCAACAGTATTGTAGAATAATGATTGCCCCAAATATATCCTGAAGACAATTTAAAAAGTCAGTGTGGGACGGTGGCGTGTGTTGGTAAGCATTTAACAAGCAGGTCTTAGAGATAAATAATAAAAAGTGAAGCCCTTACTTGTGGCATTTGCCTTTTATTTTTATTTATTTATTTTTTTTTTTGTGGGGTAAATAATCACCACGGCCATTCTAAATTACCAGTGAGATGTCACCAAACAGTTGGGAAGAAATGCGCCCAATGCTCTCAGGACAATGCAAAATGATAGCAGCATACCCCGATGGAGAGCCCATGGAGTAACGAAACATCCCACATGGAAAGGACCTGGGCGGTCCCTGGACAAACACTTCCTGTTCCCGGTGTATTGCAATCAATTCCAGACAAGTGTCACAAGTAAGTTGCTACAAATACTATGTTTCTTTCAATTGCCTCACTGATTCAACAAAAGCTTGGCGACAAAAGAAACATCAAACATTCGAAACGATTATTTTATTTACTAACTAAAGCAAGATATATCTTCCTTCACATTCAATTTGTAAATATTCCTCTTATTTTTGGCCACAGGCAGCCATGCAAAGCATTGTAGTGAAGAGCTGCTATTCACGGAGTCTTATTGCTTTTGCAGGTTTAATATTGACCTTGAACTCGAAATTTATTCAAGAACACCTGGAAAAAAAGAGTACCTGGCTTTTCTCTGCATTTCCTATTTGATTAAACGGATATTTTTTTCTTTTTAATTGAACCACATATTGAGGAGTGTTAAAAAAAATTCCTCTTTAAAATCAGCCAGGAAGGGCGCCTGGGTGGCTCAGATGGTTAAGCGACTGTCTTCGGCTCAGGTCATGATCCCAGAGACCCGGGATCGAGTTCTCCATCAGGCTCCCTGCTCGGCAGGAAGCCTGCTTCTCTCTCTCTCACTCCCCCTGCTTGTGTTCCTTCTCTGGCTGTGTTTCTCTCTGTCAAAAAAAAAAAAAAAAAAAAAAATCTTAAAATCAGCCAGGAGATTTTTTCAGGCCCATGTTTGGAGTCTGAGATATAGTCCTTCAGACGTGTTTCTCATAACAAATTACTCCTCCTAGGCTTTTGCTGCCCCTCCCCCCCCCTTTTAAAGGTGTAGTACATTTTTATTCTGGACTGTTTGGCTCAACTACATTATAGCAAATCTTTAATTTTCTGAGATTCATTTATTTAGATCACTCAGAGACCACATTTATGCATATTATTCTGGTTACTAATGGATATTTGCTGTGTTGTAGAGTTTTTGCACCTCTGATTCCATTGTGTGTGACTCGATAACAAAACAAAATTCTACTTGGGTCTTGAAGGCACTTAGCTGCTTTACCAAAAAAAATGAAAAGGGGTACTTACTCCTTTCCTGACAAACTTTGGTTCACTTCTGCTAGGTGTGTCTGCCTGACCTTCTGTGCATGGAACATGATGCTGAAATATGGGGTGATATTCTGGTAAAGTTTTAAATGAATTTAGGGAACCATATTAAGTAGAATTTAACCAACTACCACGTATAGTCTAACTTTGGAAAGGGGGTGGTAGAAAGTGAAAATATGAAGACATAATACAATAAAAATATAACCTTTGGCTCTCAGAGTCAAAACAATATCCAGTCAGTTAGGTGCCTACATTTATAAGAGATGCAATGTTGCTGCTTTTCGAGATGGAAGGAGAAGGCCATAAACCAAAGAATGTGGGCAGCATCTAGGAGCTGGGACATGCAAGGAAGCAGTCTCCCCTGGACCCTCTGGAAGGACACAGCCCTGGTGACCTTGATTTTAGCCTAGTGAGACCCAAATTGGGCTTCTAGTCTATGGAATTGTACGATCATAAAATTTATGTTGTTTGAAGCCAGTAGGATTGAGGTAATTTGTTATAGCAGCAGTAGGAAATGAATGCACCTGAGCTCCCCTATAGTTTCCCGTCTCTCTGCAGTGATTGGGTAGGTTGCCAGAGACCAGCTTGGCTCATGGAGTATGGGTGCAGGTGATGTGTACCTGATCTGGGCTTAGCTTTTATGTTCCATAATCTCTCTCTCTGCTAGTTGGGCAGCTGGATGTGCAAGATCAGGGAGGATTCCAACGAGGCTCTAGTGGACAGCAGAGCTGCAGCTTGCAAAGAGCTTGGAACCTGGAGTTGCCATCTGGAGAAGAGCTGCCCGAGGGAGCCACCCCAACCAGATGCATGGGGATTAATCCTCTGAGTTTCCAGAGTCCATTTTTCTGGCAGCAGATTCCCCCATATCCTGACTACTACTCCAAAGCAGAACTTCTGGAACGATTTATTTTTTTTGAGTTTGATATTTAAATTTAAAAGAAAAAAATCAAACCAGTCTACATGGGCAAAGGCAGGACTTTGTTGGACTTCTTGGCCTTACTTTGTAATTTAGTGTTCTGAAAACCTCAAGTTGCACATGGGGAGCACTGTAATAAAATTTCTATTCTTGGAATTTATGAAGGTCTTAAACCAGTTTCACTTTCCTGGCCACTGGGGCACTCTCAGCTTCGTGGTGAAAACAGATAGCTCAAGGGTCGCTTACAGGGTCCACTGGCCCTTGCCTAAATATGTCTCTATTCCCATCATTTTATACTTCTGTTCTGAAATTACCTCTTCTTGAAATTTATCCTACCGCCTCCTTCAGGTTCAGCTCAATTCCATTTCTTCCAAGAGGACTTTCTAAATTCCTCAAGGAATAGTCAGTCTTCTTCCTCTATGCTTCCATGTATTCTTTCATCCTACTTGCTTACACTTGTATCTGTCCCCGCCCCACAAAGACCCACACATGCCCCCCAATAAAATGTAGCTTCTAGAAGGCAGGTACTATGCCTTACTGTTGTCTTCACCATAACATAGTGCTCTGAATGCAATAAAAGTTCAGTGCGTTTGTAAATTTTAGCAAAACTATGTTTGGTTAATGGGAGAGTTTGTTTAACCAGACAGGATCACATGGAACCATGCTCCTCCTTGTACACAGAGCAAGGGTCCCCACAATATACCTTGTTCATACATTTGAAAAACAATTGTGAATGTTCCTGTAAACCAGGAGCTGTGCAAAATGTTGGAACACCGTGTACCCTGTTTAACTATCATGTCACCAATTAGGACAGATGCAAACCACATATAGAATACACCTACTATGTGCCAGGCTTTGTGCAAATGACTCAGGTCAGTCTGAATCTCTGGTCAAGTCTTCACTTTGCAAGACTTCTTCCTTTTCCAGAAAATGTAGCCTCTCAAGATCTGGGCAGCTAACCACCCATTTCTTATTGTTTGTTTGCACATCTGAATATTGTATTTTTACGAACTAGCTGTTTATGTCTCTTTGGCTCAGATTTTTGTGTTCCCATGCTATTATTTATGATGTGATTTGGAATCTATTTTATAGAATTAAACTCAATTCAATTTTGACATTGTGCCAGAGATCTACCACACCCATTTTCTTTCCATTAAAATGCAAGAGGGGGTGTGTAGAAACAATTTATTAAGGGGCCCTGGGGCAAATCCCAGCTCGTATTTCACCATTTCCTTTGAGCTCACTGAAAAGGATTGGGGGGGTGGGACAGAAAAGAGGAGACTTGTTCTTTCCTGAGTGACTGTTTGACCAATCTATAGGGATCTCTACCATCCTACACACAACAGGGAAGTAGCTTTTGGAGGGTCATGGCAGGGACAGGGCTGGCCATGTGAAGCTGTGATGAGTGGATCAGACTGGGAGGTAGAAGTTGGCCAACATCAGGGAAAACATGATAAATGGTAATCATTTGGACATGAGGCTTTGAGAACAGGACCTGCATCTGTCTTATGTGCCCCAGGACCAGCACAATGACCTGGCTTAGTAACGGCTCTCTCCTGTTGCAATGGATGTTGAATGAATGAATGAATAAATGAATGAATGAATGAGTGAATGAATGAATGCCACATTCTTCCTTCCTTCTCCAGGTACTATTATAAAAACATTTCATTCCTGTCTATCAGTCAAGAATTTGGTGGGGCCTGCAGTCAGTTTCTCTGGAATTATTCTGTTTGAAGGTCTTAAAAGGCCCAAAGGAGTGTAGGTCAAAAAAAAAAAAAAACAGTCTAGAACTGTTTCAAATAGATTAGCACTCCCTTCTCCCACTGCTCTGTTGGGTTAGTTTCAGGCTTCTGTGCCATCCTTCCAAAGTGTTAAGAGCTTAATGACAATAAGGAACAGCTCTATGCAACTATGGTTAAATACTCTACTTTCTGGAAGCAATTTAGTCTCCTCATTTCCAGAAAAAAAATAATTAATAAACTCTACTGAAGTATAATTTATACAAAACATCCTTGTTCTTGCATGCACCTGTTATGTTCTTTTTTTTTTTTTCCTTAAACTGAGTAATATTCTGTTGTATGGATAGACCACAACTTCTTTTATCTAGTCACCTGGTAGGTGGGCATTTGGGCTGTTTCCAGGTTGTGATTATGATAAATAAAGTTGCATTTGTGCACAAGCCCTTGTATATACGCTTTATAAAATGGCCATACCATTTTGTGTTCTCACCCACTGTGTGTGACCATTCTAGTTGCTTTACGTTTTGGTACTTGTGGTCAGTAGAATAATCATTTCCCAAAGATGTTCGTGGCTGTATTCCCAAAACCTGTGACTACTGCAGCAAGAGGGACTTTGTGGATGTGATTAAGGATCTGAAGACAGGAAGATTATCCTGGGTTGTCTAAGTGGGCCAGTGTCATCACAAGACTCCTTCAAATCTGTAAGGCAGAGACAGAAGAGTCAGAAGGCAACGTGAGGATGGAAACAGAAGTCAGTGTGATGGGTTCACAGGCTGAGAAATGAGGGCAGCGTTTAAAGTTGGATAAAGCAAGGGGTTGCTTCTCCTCAAAGCCCACAGAAGGAGTGCAGCTCTGTAGACACCTTTGATTTTAGCCAGGTAAGCCTCACTTCAATGCCACCGAGAGCCATAGTTCATTTCAGAAAGGATCTTTCTTGTGGTCTCTTGGGACTTACAGTGCTGACAGGGACAGGCCCCTGCATTGTGAACACACTCACCAGGTTGCATTCTGGCTGGGTCTCCTCTGACTTATGTGATTTTCAGGCTAATTTCTTAACTTCTCTCTCTCTCTCTCTCTCTCTCTCTCTCTCTCTCTCTCTCTGTCTTCCTGCATTTTAAAATTGCAGTTAGAGAAGCAACAGAATCATGTTGTCTGAGGGCTCAACTGCTAGTGTTCAAATTCTGGCTCCCCCATTTACTCATTGAGTGACTCTGGACATGACGTTTAATTTCTCTGCGTCTAATTTCCTCAACTGTAAATGGATCTTCCAGGACACTGACCTAGATGCCTGGGATAAAGATTTAATGAACTAAACCCAGTAAAGCTCATGAATGCTGCCTGGCATATAGTGAGAGCTCAATAAATGTCGTCGTTGGTTATGGGACAATCATAAATATGTCTTATTCCTATTTCAGCGTTAGTAAAAAGAAAAAAGATTACTCCCTTCTTCAAAAATGCATTTCCATTCCTTTGCTCCATAAACAATGTTATAGTGTGAAAATAAAAGGTTCCACAGGAGATAACCCCATTACTATTTTATTTTCCTGTCCAGATCTCATAGTTTTAGGTTAAATGGGAGAAATAAGTCATGAACTGGCAGGTATAGAAGGAGACCCAACATTGTTGGTTGTCTTGTCTGAAACACGCGGTTTATCTCACTTATCCGTGGTTCAGCTGAGCCTTCAAACCAGGTCTGTCTGGTTTAGACATATACTCACTTGGCACTCAGCCCTCTCAGCACCAAACACCACGAGGAACCCCTTCAACAACTGTGCAGTTGGCTGGTTGACATCAGAAAGGGAGCAGAGTGTGACAAGAGGAGCCGGGATGGAAGTTTCAAAACCAAAGATTGCCTTTTTCACACATTTGACAACTCTTAAAGAGAAGGCTGTGATTCTGTCCTGTGGACCACAGCTCTCTGCACCTGTATGAGGTATCTTGTTTCTCGTGCTATCCCAGTACCCCGTCCAGAGCCTGGCCAAGGCTCAGTGCTCCATAAGCGATGGTGGAACTGCACTGAATACCAAGAAACTAGCCCTGGAAAGACCTCAAGGAATCTGAGTTGGAACAAAGCTCAGACATAACGGAGCCCCAGATCCTGCTGCATGCGGGAATTCCCTCCATTGTAAATCAGAGGGCTGTCGCAGTTTGGAGCATAGGACCTGGAGACAGACTTCCTGGTTCTGAGTCCTTGCTCCATTATGTCAAATTCTATAAACATGGGGAGATTATTTAACTTCTGAGTGCCTCAGTACTTTACAGAGAAATTGTAAGATTTTAACAAGATAATATATGCAGATTGCTGGAAACAATGCCTGGTACATAGGAAGTGCCCAATAAATGCTGGCCATTATTTTCAATGATTTTTAATGACAGGAATACACTGAGGCAAACCTATCTGCCCATAATTTCCACTCATTGAGCTATTTTTCTGTGACAACTTTCAGAGAGCCAAAGGCAGCTACTAGGTGAGTCCAGAAACTTCTCTAAAGCTGCACATCC
>PITA01033333.1:0-12875 GCA_004023965.1 Spilogale gracilis | reverse complement strand
AAAAAAAAAAAAAAAAAATCCAGGCATTTAAAATGTAAATATGTGGGGCTCCTGCGTGGCTCAGTCATTACACGGCTGCCTTCAGCTCTGGTCATGATCCCAGAGTCCCAGTTTCAAGCCCCACATTGGGCTTCCTGCTCTGCGGGAAGCCTGCTTCTCCCTCTCTCATTCCCCCTGCTTGTGTTCCCTCTTTCGCTGTTTCTCTCTGTCAGATAAATACATACATACATACTAAAATAAAAATTTAGGTAGTTAAAAAAAATCTAGGGGCACCTGGGTGGCTCAGTTGGTTAAGCAACTGCCTTCGGCTCAAGTCATGATCCCAGAGACCCGGGATCGAGCCCCACATTGGGCTCCCTGCTCTGCGGGAGGCCTGCTTCTCCCTCTCTCACTCCCTCTGCTTGTATTCCCTCTCCGGCTGTGTTTCTCTCTGTAAAATAAATAAATAAAATCTGTAAAAAAAAAAAAAATTAAAAAAAATCTAAAGAAAACCCTAATTAACCTTGGAGTCCTAAATCAACTAGATTTTATTTTTTGGTTGTGGTTTTTCTGGAACGGAAGTGATCAAAACTTTTTTTTTTTTAAGTTTTTGTTTTTTTAAAAGATTTTATTTAGTTTTTGACAGAGAGAGAGGCACTGCTCAAAGAGTACTATACTTGTTCACTTGTTTAGCACTCAAAACTTCAGAAGTAGGTACTATTATTAAAGGGAGAAAATTAAAGGAAGATGAAGAAACTTGCCCAAGGTCATACTGCTGTGTGAGAATTCCAAACCAGGGTTTGTTCTGGGATTTAAATTCAAGAAATTCAATCCAGTGCAAACTCTGAACCCACAGGAAGGATCCAGTTACAATGAGCATTCTGGGATCACTTCACTTGTATTCCTATCTCCTATTCTTGCTACTTCTATGGGAAAAGAGAAACAAAATTAATACTTGAGAGTAAACACTCTCTCAAAGAATTAAGTGCTTTTGTATAGACTTTTCTCATTGAACATCTGTGAAATGGGTTTTAAGCTCATTTTGAAGAGAAAACTCTTACAGATGTTATATAACTTGCCCCTAATTAGTAGACTTATGTGTTAAATCTATATATGAATTAAACTGCCCTACACTTTCCCCTCATGCAAAAATAACTATCAACAACTACATAATCATTAATTTTCAAGGTTCTATTATATTCACTGTGCTCTACTTAGTCACTGTAGAAAAATTTCATAAAGGTTAAAAGAATTTTGTTTCATTTTTAAATTAAACTTAGCTGAGATGCAGATTAAAAGCATTCATCCTCCTAGGTAAAACGAGTAATGTCAGAGTGAAGGGCCTATTTCTAATAACGTTCATCAGTAGGAAGCTTATCACCTCGAATTCTGTGACAACCAGAAAACAAACTCATTACTACCAAAGTATAAACTGTTAAAACCACAAAGTTAATGTCAATGTTAAGTGTTTTCTATATAGTTAAGAAAGAAAATACATTTATTGCTTCAAAACTCTAAGGCCAGAAAGACCCTGCCCTTTCATTTCAATCTGTTGATTCCCTTTAAATGAAAGGGTTTGAATGAAGCTCACTTCCAACCCTCCTCTGCTCTCCAACATCACAGTTCCCTTTCTGGAAATAAAATTCGGTCTTCCTTGTACTACTAATTCCCCCCATACAACTAAAATTCCTTAACAATCTCCCATTCAGCCAAGGAAAAGCCTGCTGATCTGGCCTCCAGCACTTTCCACCACCTTCCTGAACCTGCCACACTGGCCTGATCATGGTCTTGGCCCCAACTCTTCCCCACTCCAAACTGGAAAGTGCTACCCTTCCTCCTTTCCTGCTTATGTCCTGCTCATCCATTAGGTCTTAGCTCGTTTTCCATCCTTGATGATTCTTGCTCTAACCTGACTTGTCTAACCTCCTTTTTATGTGCTCTCACAGCAACATGTATCTGTCCCATACCACATTAACACACTTCCCAATTATCTCACTGTTCTCACATTTCAATTCCTGGACCTCTGTATTCCCACTGACTTCCTACTCTAACTTTAATCATTCCTTCCTGGAGCCACACTCCGGATTCTGACATCACCTGAAACTGTTCCACCTCAGAAAGAGTAAATCCTAACGAAATCTGTTCTGCTACAAAACACATTTCTTGAATACAAATTAGCTCGCATGTACTTGATAAATACAATAATGATGTCAGCATAATAAAGAAGTCATTTAGTTTCTAACACAGCTTTTCCCGGTACATTAACAAAGTAAAGAGGGGTGCCTGGGTAGCTCAGTTGCTTAAGCCATTGCCTTCAGCTCAGGTCATGATCCTGGAGTCCCAAGATCTAGTCCCACATGAGGCTCCCTGCTCGGTGGGGAGTCTGTTTCTCTTTCTGACCTTCTCCCCTCTCATGCTCTCTCTCACTCACTCTCTCTCAAATAAATAAATAAAATCTTAAAAAAAAAAGTAAAGAGAAAAATCTAGCAACATACAAAAAACCCCAAGAAAAGCCTAAGTCAAAAGCCTGAGGTGCATTCCTAGTGTCCAACGTTTAGTGGCTTCGGGAACTGCTATGCCTGCCACTGTATTAAGCCATTTGGGGAAAATTCAAGCTCCACACTGATCAAAAAGTACTAAGATATTTCCCCTTTGTTTTTATGAGTATGGACCCATGCATCTTTTGCATATTTACTTTATACTTTGTGTTATAACTCAATACTACTTTACTTTGCTGGGAAACCCCCCGCCCCCCATTAACTAGGAATTTATTCATTTGGCTCCTCTGACATACCTGTATTATGGTTTTTCTTTCTGTTTGCTATTTTCTGGCTCCAGAAGACACTGGAGGCTCATCCTGCATGTTTCCTGCCCCAGTCCTAGAATCAGCCATTTTCTCCAACAAGCCCCACGGCTCCTTTTACTGGCAAATAGCATTAGAACCCAACACCTAGCTACTAGGTATGCTACTAGTTATTGGGGTGTCATTGCTTTTGGGCTTCCCCATTGATAGGACCAAGGAAATATATGTATGTGTACTAAAACTTATGTGTGTGCCTACATTTCTATATATAACCATCTGTGTTTATATTAAACTAAACATAAGGTTCACATTGAGGTCTCCAACTTTATTACCACACCGATCATTCTAACCTTCTCTCTCTGCTACCTACAAAATTCCACCCCAATGATAAGGAACTTAGCTCCCACTATCCGCCATCCATTTAATTTTTCGATTCCAGTATACATGTATAACAGCATCTGAATTGTGAACTCATATCCCCATGGGATACAACTTTATCAGTAAGAGTTTGGTTTGTCTTACCTTCAGTTTTATGAACTTCAGTTTTATGATTTCCAAAGTTACTGTGTCAGGATCCTTCCCCCACTTCTCTGAGGCTGTTTCATATATTGGTAATACAGCTAGGTTGTTTTGTCACATTGAGTATTTTATCCTGGGATTTGCCCCTCCCTCCTAAATGATTTTTTTTTTTAATTTGCAAACATTAAAGTTCACTCTATATGGCTGTAAAGTTCTGTGGATTTGGTAAATACACCGTGTGATGTATCCACTAGCATAGTATCATACAGAATACTTTCACGGCCCTAAAAATCCCCTGTGCTTTGCCTATTCCTCCCCTCAAGCCCCTGACAACCACTCATCTTTCTTACCATCTCTATAGTTTTGCCTTTTCCGGAATATCAGGTAACTGAAATCATACAGTATGTAATCTTTTCAGACTGGCTTCTTTCACTTAGTAATACATGCACTGGAGATCCATAGGTGTCTGCATGGAGGGACAGCTCACTTCTTTACATCGCTGAATAATATTCTACCATACAGATATGCCACAGTTTACCCATTCACCTACTGAAGGACACTGAGGCTGTTTCTTGTTTCGGGCAATTATGAGAGCAGTCGCTATGAACATTCACATACAGGTTTTCATGTGCGTGTTTTCAAATCAGCCAGGTAGTAGCTCAACTGCTGCTAAAACTATGTTTAGCTTTGCCAGGAACTGCCAAACCCCCTTCCAAGGCAGCTGCGTCATCTCGCGCCCCCCAGCAGCCCGCGAGTTCCCGCCGCTCCGCACCCTCACCAGCAACAGACGTTGTCAGGTTTTCATCAGACTTTAGCCATTCTAACAGCTGAAGTCAGTATGCCTTCCCTCTTTGTTTGAAAAGAGGGGTGGGTGCTGAAAAGGGCTAACCCCTGAATCAGATACTTATTTTTGATTAAAAAGCAGTCAAGCACTTATATCTCTAAGAAGGAAGCCCAACCCCAGGGCTTAAGGCTCTGAAGGCTTAGCAGCCTGGGATGCTGGGCACAAATGCCAGTGGAAATTAAACTGCACCTGTATTTTACCAGGGCTGTATTTTTGTGGTGCTCTGATCCCAAAGTTCCACAAGTTTCAAGTGGTCTGCCTCAGCCCGATTTTTCCCCATTACTTTTCATGCCCAATTTTGTGGAAAACACAGGAACAACATTTTCCCAGGGACACATTTTTGGCATTGGAGCTGAAATGTCTGTATTTTCCTTTAGGACACAAATCCCTATCCTCTCCCCTTTCTAAACATTTTGCTTCCATACTTCCTCTTCAACATAAAGGGAATTCTCATTCCCTGAACCCTTTTTCCCCTCTTCCCGGTTTTTTCTCCCGGTACAGTAATGGTAATCTCTTAAGATCTCTCAAATATCCTTGACATTTCTTTCACATGCCTACCCTTCCACCACAGGCAACCAGGAAAACCATAGCTTAGATCAACAGTCTAATCGACCATCCCTACTCTTGGCCTGGGCAGCGGGCCTCTACCAAATAAAATCCACCACTCTTGGAACAGCCACCACTGTGAACATCAAGACGCTGAGAAACCTCTCAATGGCTAGTTCCCCATTCTCCCCAATGGCTGGCCCACATTTTCATCACTCACTTGAAGCTTTCAGTCCTATCCTCAAATAAGTGAGTACAATGCCATACTGATTGTATCATATAACAGGACTCCGCTGTTGTATAAAGCCCTGTTCCACTCTTACTCTCCTATTAACAAAGCGGTCAGTGTCCACACCCTTCTTCACCTCTTCCCTTATTACCAGAGGAGTCACATGTCCCCTTCTCTTCTTCAGGACTGCCTCGTGCTCCTAAACGGCTCTCCTCCCTCCAAGCCAGCACTGTCAGCCTTTGAAGCTTTTCTTCACCATTCCCTTCTTTACTTTCCTTCCCCCTCAATCTCTCAATCTGTATGGACAGTGTCCCCAAAATAGCCACTTTCCACAAAATCCTACATGTCTCAGTGCTATAAATCACTGTCGATAACGCCCGGGGGTTGGCAGTGGGCATAATGACCTTTTTTTTTTTGAATGTTAAGGTAATAAAAGCAAGTACAGTTACCATTATTTTTATTTGTCAAAAGCTATGTTAAGTTTTGTACACCTTTACTGGAACTCCGTACATCGGACTAACATCACACTCTCATCCAACTTAATGTCACTTCAGTTGCACCCACACCGCCGAGCTAAAACGAGACTGACTTAGAAAAGATACACGAGTCTCTAACATAGTACTTTCCAAAGGGGTTTTTATGGATAATTTTGATTCTGTGGATTTTCATCATCTTTGCTGACAATAGAAAACTAATCACCAAGCACAACGTAACTCCACTATCACTTTAAAAAAAAAAAAAAAATCCTGCCTTAACCTTCATCCTCCTCCAGGTACCACCTAAGCTCTTTCTCCACCTATATTTCTCAAGAGTAATCTATATTCAGTAACCCCTCTCCTTGATCCCTACTATTGACTCTGATCTTTGCCCCATCACTAAATTCAAACTGCCCTCGTAAGGTCACAATGATCTAATTTCCAAATCCAGTGGAAAAATTTCTCTGCCCAGCTCACTAAACCAATCTGTTGCATTTGACACTAAAGGTCACTTCCTCATTTCTGATACACTCCCCTGCTCAGCTTCTGTGACATCACACTCTTCCCCTGTCCACCAGGTACCCCTTAACTAGCCCTTCTTGGACTCCATCCGATCTTTTAACGTTGCCCTTGCTCAGGGTTCCATCTTTGGCCCAGGGCTCTTCTCACTTTACCTACTCTATCTCATACCCTCTCCTTGAGTTTCAGCCACCACCTAGAGGTGACTCCCAAATCAGTCATGACCTCTTTCCCATGTTCAAGTCAATTACGGTATGTGCCCACCCTTCCTACAAGAAACGGCCTCACAGGTTATCCCTACTGAAAGAAGCGGGCCCAGACTCTCCTTGTGCCAGGAGGGTATTTTGTATTTCGTAAGTACCCTAAAGCTGATTCAACACAGGTTAACACATGACATGAAGGCCACCAACTCAACACCACAAGCATATAATGAAAAGCTCTGCCCAACTAAGAATGATGGCAATTAGCTTAGCCAATCTGTTCAGTCCCTCAGGAATCTGGAAGGAAAGGATAAACCAGTCAGGAGGGAAAACAGAAGAAAACAACGAGAAACTACAGCCGAGTCACTTCGGCACTCAAATGAAGTGAAAAGTCATGAACTCCAGCTGCTGCAATACTTGGAGCCACCTTAACTCCAGAAGATCTGTTCCTGCTCTTTCTGGAAGGCTTCTGTGGGTTCTTCTGGTTTCCTTGAAGTGAGATCATATGGCTGAGATTCCCATTCCTACACATCTCTAAATATACTGTAATACTTTCTTGCAATTATTCGATTCATGGTTCACTGAAAGAACTGCATAGAGCTAGAAACCCAAGTGTCATCCTAGATCTCTCTCTCCACCATTTCATAACTCTTACCAGTGTCACTTGAAAACATATCACAAATATGTTCCCTCTGCTCCAGGTCCTTATTTCTGAAGTTCAGGTCCTTATTTCTTACACAGACTTCCAAATGCGTTTGCTATTTTCAGTCTTGTACTCCTTAAATCCATCTTCTAATTGGTTGTATAATATGACAAAAATGAAAATATGAGCCAGTCACTTCCTATTAAAATCCTTTGATGATTCCTCAATGTCCTACAGAATAAGATCTAAGCTCAGCAAAATATTCCAAAGGCCTCTCACAAGCTTTTCCCAGCTGCTACTTGTCACACACTCTTCAATTCCGACACACCAAAACTGCTTGTAGATCCAAACGTACACAGTAATTCTCACCTTTTAAGCTTTTATTTTTTTTACTTTTTTTTTTAAAGATTTTATTTATTTTTTGACAGAGAGAGAGATCACAAGTAGGCAGAGAGGCAGACAGAGAGAGAGAGGAGGAAGCAGGCTCCCTGCTGGGCAGAGAGCCGGATGCGGGCCTTGATCCCAGGACCCTGAGATCATGACCTGAGCTGAAGGCAGAGGCTTTAATCCACTGAGCCACCCAGGCGTCCACCTTTTAAGCTTTTAGTTAGGCATTTTCACTTGTAATGCCTAGCACCCCTCACCCTCCCCTCCATCCTCCTCATCTTTCAGGCTCAACCACTGGCCTCAGCTCTCCAAAAAGATGGCCCTGACTCACCAACTTCATCATTTCTAGCATCAGCCACGAGTAGATGCTCCTCCCATCCTCTGCTGGGCTTTTTAGAACCTCCCTACTACACTTGTGTGTTTTACCTGCTTTGAGCTCTCTGAATTTAAAGATAGTATCTTATCACCTTTTAGTACCCCGAATGAGGCACAAAGTAAACATTCACTAAAAGCTTGCTGAATAAATGGATGGAGAGCAAGGCATGTATACAAATTGTCTAGCAGACTACCTGCCCTATAGCAACAACTCCATGAATTACCATCACTACCACTTTTCTATAAGTGTGATTATTAGATTTACTAATTCTTGCAGTTATCAACTACCATTTTTGAAGCAAATTTCCCATAATACTGGCAAAGAAATCCCAGAGAAAAGCTCGGTTTGATTTTTAAATTCCTTGATTTTAAGGAACATTTTTATATCATCCTCATAATTCCTAGAAGTGTAGGGGCACCTGGGTGGCTCAGCTGGTTAAGCGACTGCCTTCGGCTCAAGTCATGATCCCGGAGTCCCAGGATCAAGCCCCACATCACATCTGGTTCCCTGCTCGGCAGGAAGCCTGCTTTTCCCTCTCTCACTCCCCCTGCTTATATTCCCTCTCTAGCTGTGTTTCTATCAAATAAATAAATAAAATCTTTTTTAAAAAAAAGTGCAAAAAAACTCAGTAATTCAAGCAGTGTCAAAGGCCTAATGACTGGTGACACTGAAAGGGATGGGAATGGGGAACATGAGAAAGTCAGCTATCTGGTTAGATGCTGTTAAGAAGGCTTCAACTAGGGGCGCCTGGGTGGCTCAGTTGGTTGGACGACTGCCTTCGGCTCAGGTCATGATCCCGGAGACAGGGGATGGAGTCCCACATCGGGCTCCCTGCTAGGCAGGAAGCCTGCTTCTCCCTCTCTCACTCCATTTGCTTGTGTTCCCTCTCTGGCTATGTTTCTCTCTGTCAAATAAATAAAATCTTAAAAAAAAAAAAAAAAAGAAAAGAAAAAGAAGGCTTCAACTAAAAGAGCCATTCACTAGTTCATAGCTACCTATCATTTCCAACTTTCACTTCTGTTTCCTGTAAGCTGCCCTAAATCAATAGAATCAAGGTGCCTGGACTTTTCTATGGCATTCGTGTGTTCCACGCAACATTTTTTTCTCCCACTGGAAGTACTTTTAACGTCAGCTATTCTTCAAAAAGTTCCAAATGGCATCACTGGGCGCCTGGGTGGCTCAGTTGGTTAAGCGGCTGCCTTGAGCCCAGGTCATGATCCCAGAGTCCTGGAATCCAGTCCCATCAGATGCGGATCCTTGCTCAGCAGGAGCCTGCTTCTCCCCTCTCCCTCTGCTTGCCACTCCTCCTGCTTGTTCTCTCTCTGTCAAATAAATAAATACAATCTTTTTTTTTTTAAATTCATTACTGGATTTTATCTATTACAGAAAATTAAAACTCATACAAACTGAAATAGGCAATACTGTATGGTTGGAAAGAGCACTAAATTTAGAGTTGGTGAAAATTAGTTTCCAACCCTGGCTTACTTGTGACTGGGAAAATCTAGCCTCCAGGTGCTCCCACTTTCTCACATCTCAAATGAGAATTCCACCATTTTGTCCAAATCCACTAACTAGCTTGTGTGTATTAAAAAGCTTTGTAAAGTATCCAAACGTGATAACTTCACAAACAGAAAAGTGCAATCTGTAACTGAAACACTTAAGACTAATTGAATCTATTGTCATATGCATTAAAATGCTTTAAGTTGGAATAAAGTCCTCATTATAACTAAGCCTAAACTTGTCACATCTGTACTTATTCAAAGCTGACAATTTTAAAAATAAAAGGGGCTATGCCTGAGTGTTTCAACAGTTGGTGTGTGACTGCAAAGCAAAGGTCTTTTTAAAAAATTTTAACATATAATATACACACACTGCTCTTCCTCTGCAATCCAATCAACTTTGCCTGCATGTCTGGCATTGTTTAACATTAATCCCTTCGAATCATTGAAGGAACCATATGGCTTCCCAAAACGGTAATTCCAACTTAGAAGAATAACATCTTAAAAAAACCAAGCATGTTCAAAGCAAAAGAAATCACGATATCTCTATTTCAAAGGTAAGAAAAATCCTTATCATTCTGGAAAATAATTATCAATCTTTTCAAACTCTGTAACATGCAAATAACATTTTATGAACAGAAGTTTTAATGTTAAAAGTGTCTAAAAACGCTTAGGTAAAAATCAAAGTGGCACAATGAAATGTTAAATAAAATTCACTCTTTGTGACTTAAGTTTTATTCTCTACTACCTATGACACGTCCCCCTTGCTCCCTTCCCCTGTTACTGGGACAGAGCTGCCTAGTACTTTGGTGTGGTCCACTCAGAAGGCACACAGAACAACAACAGGAAAAAAACCCCGCACCCATATTAAAATAACAAGACAAGAGGAAGAGGCAGTAAGGGGGAAAAAGAACACTGTTTACGACAGGGGGGAAGGGAGAGACAAAGGGGAGATAGGAGAGAGAGAGAGAGAAAAAAAAAAGATGATAACAAAATCTGTTCTTCCAGAAGTAACGTTTTATGTTTATAAAGGAGTGAAGTTTCCATAAAGTGAATCTTAGTATTACACAACAAAAAGTAATAAAGAGGCCAAGAGGAAAAATAGTGGAGACAGCAGTTTCATAAATATTCCAAACTCCAACCAATTTCTCATAATAACTTTTCTCTGATCCCTATCATAATTTTATGTAAAAGGAATTAATAAAACTAATCAAAGTATGTTACAGTGTTAAAGAAACTCTCATCACAAATCCTAGATCTCAAAGAAATTCAGAGTTGGAAATTTCCTTACCATCCAGCTCAACTCTCTCCTGTCTCAGAGGAAGAAACTGAGGCCCTGTCCTGCCTGTAACATGCCTAAAATCACAGATGACTGCAGGACTCAGCAAAGCTAGGATTCCTTGTTCAGTAATTTTCCGTATCTTTTGCCTCTGATTTTTAACCACTGACCATAAATTTAAGATAAAGTTTCATCAAGTATAACAAAAAGCCTTCCGGTAGCTAGATGAGAAGTAAACAGTTCATAGCACAGCACTGTTCACAGAAATTAGAACACAAAATTAAATAATAGCCTCCACAGAGTATTAACAAAATGTCCTAACTCAGGAGAAAACAAAAGTCATTTTCAAGCATTTGGATGAAGAAACATAGTATTTAAAACTAAAAGTACTCCTCTGGCTCTATGGATAAAAAGAAGGAATATTCCACAAGGCCTATTTTTGTGCCTGATTCTTTCCAGTCAAATCATTTGGTCGATTTCTGTCGCCATTCTCCTTTCTAATTAAACAGTAACTTATTTATCAAGGTTCTTCTCATATTTTAGTCCTGCATGCTTTCAGAATTTAACCACAAGAACTGTTTATACCCTCTGCATCCCTGTCACTAGGATCTGATTAAGACCCTTCCTTTGTAGCCAATCAAAAGGAAGCTGCTTTGACTGGAAAAGCCCCTGCCTCAGGTTTGGGGCCTAAAAACTGGATTTGTTTCCAGACAGACTGATACATAAAACTGATTTTGCTTTTCTCCCAGACAAGTAAACTTGATGCATACTATTAATTTGGGATACATTTCAAAAATTCTCAGAGCAATTTATAATTTTACATAAAACTGATCTGCTTAAAGCTTTGTTTTAACAGAAGAGAGGTGAGGGAGGAGGGGGAAAGGCACAAACCCAAGGCTGGTTTTTGTTTGTAAACGCAGGTGTAAAACATAAGCCAATTTTCTTTAAAATGCTACATAACATTTTAAGATATCCGTCTTCAATTAGACTTCATATAATACCAGCACGTAAATACAGAGCATTTCCAATCAGTAATGACAGGTTTCTGCTTAAGAAAACACCTACTTCTGAGGTTCACCTCTTACCCTCCCAGTTGCTCTGAGTAAGAAACAGTGACGCCAAACGTGGGGCCCTTGTCCTTTTGTCCCCCTGGACAATCTCTGGCCTAATTTTGGACAAAATCTTCCACTGATTACCCCTCCCCCTATATATCCCTGCTCTCCTTTAATTAGAAATCATACCTCAGAATCGTGCCTCTCTTCTCCCTACGTAAGAAGGAACGCCTGACCCACCGCCACCTGGAGAACAATGTAACCCAACTCCAGGTCCATAGATTCCTCGATCTGAGCCCTAAGATTTATCTTCAAAAGAAATCAGAAAGCGAGTTATGTCCTGTCATCCTGGATTCCGTCAAGGTGTCCTCCTCCTGGCCTAGGATTACCAGCTCCATTACACCCCTTCGGGCATTCTACTCACCTGCCTCCCCCAAGAATCTAGCCCCTGTCCCCGCGACCCGGGTCCCACCTTCGCAGAGAGGAATGGGCGGCGAGTCACCTCGGAGGGCACAGGGCCCCCCGCGGGAGGGGGTCGGGGGCGGGTCGAGAGGCGGCGGCGGGACACGTCGGGTCAGTGGCCCCACTCCCACCACACGACACACGCCCAGTACCTTTGTAATGCACCCGCAGGTTGTTCTGAGAGAGGCCGATGTAGCTGAACTTGTCCTTCGGGCTCCAGGATCGCGGCAGCGGCGTCTCCTGCTCGTCCACGGCCGGGTAGAGGCGCTTCAGCCGCCGCTGCAGCTCCTTCTCCTGCTCGTTCAGGGCCGAGTCCCCATGCGGGAAGGGGGCCGCGGCGCTGCTGCTCGCCGCCAAGGTTGCGGCCGGGCCGCCTCCGGCCGGGCCGGGGCCAGCGGCGAGGCCCGGCGGTGCTGGGGGCGCGCTGGTGGGGGCGGCCGCCGAGGCGGGCGGCGGGGGCGGCGGGGGCGGCGGCGGCGGGGCCGCGGTGGCGGGGGGCGGCGGCGGCGGCGGCGGGTGGAGGAGCAGGGCGGCCGCCGCGGCCCCCAAGCCGCCGCCGCCGCCCGCGCCGCCGCCGGGCGAGCCGGCCGGTGAGGAGCCGGCGCTGACGGCCGGGGGCGCCGGCAGGACGACTCCGGAGACGGGGGCCACGGCCGCCGGCGGTGGCGGCGGCAGCTGCTGCTGCTGTTGTTGCGGCGGCGGCGGCGGCTGCTGCCCGGACATCCCGGCCGCGACTCAGCCTGCGGCCACCTCCACCTCTTCTCTCCTTCCTCCTCTGCTTCCCGGGGGCGCTGTCGCTGCGGCCGCCGGCACCGAGCGCCCAGTCCGCCCGCCCCGGAAGCAGGCGGCGGGCCGCGCGCCGAGGGAGAGCGCGACGGTTGGGTGGCTCAGAGACGGGGGCAGCGGGCGGCCGGCCGGGGGAGGCCCCGAGAGAACGTTGGCCGGGGTGCGGACGTGGGCCCGGGACGAGGCACCGAAAGCGGGGGCGAGCCGGGAGCGCGAGCGCAGAAGGCGCGGTGGCGGCCGCGGCGGCCGCTGCTCTCGCGGCTGTTTCCCGGCGGG
>PITA01033332.1:0-12881 GCA_004023965.1 Spilogale gracilis | reverse complement strand
AGAATCCTATTTTTATAAAAAACTGGGATTCCCTGGGGCAGGTTTTACAGTGAGAAATTTATGTTCCAGAATACACAGCTGTTAATATGTCATGCCTTTACATTCTTGTGTAAACAACTATGGGTATTTTTGGGTAGAGTTGTGTAATGTGTAATGCATTCTTATTCTATTTCCACAGAAGGGAACATATTTGAGACAAAGAAATTGGAGGGAAATTCAGTTCTGAATGATGAGAAGTTGCTTGTGATTTATTATTAATTCTGCAACTTGATGATCTTTGGAAATATGAATTGCAGGAGGATAGGTCTTTGATGTGGGGCATTGCACAACAGTTAGCAATGAGTTAGATTAGATTGAAGAGACTCCTAAATTCTCTGCAATGGATTTGTGCTTTGGCCATTTATTTTTTGGGTGCAGGGTGTCATAATTTATGGTATACACACATAACTCTTCTAATGAGTTAAAGATTATAAGGATTGTAAAATATCACCCGATAATAATAACTTAAAATATTGAAAATATAATATATGAGCTTTGTTTGTTTGCATTGGATCGTTTCTTTTTTTTAAGATTTATTTATTTATTTATTTGAAAGAGAGAGAGAATGCCATTAGGGGGAGGGGCAGAGGGAAAGAGAATCTTCAAGCAGACCCCTGCTGAGTGTGGAGCTGGAGGAGGGACTGAGCTTACCACCCAGGAGATCATGACCTGAGACAAAACCACGAGTCAGAAGCTTAACCAACTGAGCCACTCAGGTGCCCCAGATAGAACAGTTTCTATGCACACTTTGTGACCTGAGAATTCTATTAGCTATTAAAACACAAATATAGTGGGGCGCCTGGGTGGCTCAGTTGGTTGAGCAACTGCCTTCAGCTCAGGTCATGATCCCGGAGACCCGGGATCGAGTCCCACATCGGGCTCCCTGCTCGGCGGGAAGCCTGCTTC
Source organism: Spilogale gracilis (assembly GCA_004023965.1). NCBI lineage: Eukaryota > Metazoa > Chordata > Mammalia > Carnivora > Mephitidae > Spilogale > Spilogale gracilis. Next base: position 11,936 of record PITA01033332.1, on the reverse strand, counting down.
TCCCTCTCTCACTCCCCCTGCTTGTGTTCCCTCTCTCGCTATGTTTCTCTCTGTCAAATAAATAAAATCTTTAAAAAAAAAAAAACAAAACAAAACAAAAAAAAACCACAAATATAGATAGAGCTTTGTTTTTAATCAGTCTTTCTTGAGTTCCCAATGGGACTGAGCCCCAATTGTCCACAGCAATAACTGATTCATCAATGCATCCTGTATTGCTCCTGAACCAGAAAAAGAACAATTCCCCTCATCATGGTCAATATAATGAATCACAACCAGTTCTGCATCCTGTGGTGGAATGGCACAGAGCCTGAAGGGGTAGAAGGTGGTGGTCCACAAACACATATGTATTTAAATTCATAGTATGCTTTGGTATGTGTATTATGCATTAAATGCTTAGTCCCTGCATAAACCATAGCTTATTGCAGATGAAGGAGGAAAAAAGTAAATGTTACCAAGTTGTATCTTCAGTAACAATTGCTGTACCAGATGTGGCATCTTAACTAGAACAGATAAGGTCCCTCGTATTTACTGTGCAGATATTATTCTGGCTGATGTGTTCGCAGTTAATCCCTACCAAGAAAATATACCAAGAGCAGTGTCTACTGAACTGGTGTGGGTAGCAGTGCCCAGTCGAGGACTTTCTCTGGCTATATTAACTGTTTTGCTCTTTGTCACAAGATAGACTTAGACAACCTGGAACATTGTTTTAAATTATTTAAAAAAAGATTTTAGAAATAATTTGTCGTTTTTATTTTTTATTTATTTTTCAATTCTAGGTTAATTAACATACAGTGTTATATTAGTTTCAGGTGTACAATATAGTTATTCAACAATTCTAATAATCACTCAGTGATCACCACAATAAGTGTACTTTTAATCCCCTTCATCTATTTCATGCATGCCCCCACCAACCTCCCCTCTGGGAACCACAACCTTGTTCTCTATATTTAAGATTTGGGGTTGTTTTTTTGAGGGGTGGTCTTTACTTTTTTATTCATTTAGTTTGTTTCTTGACTCCACATTTGAGTGAAATTATATGGTATTTGTCTTTCTCTGACTGACATATTTCACTCAGCATTATAACCTCTAGATCCATTTTTGTTATTGCAGATGGCAAGATCTCATTCTTTTTTATGACTGAAAATATTCCATTCTATATGTATACCACATCTTCCTTATCCATTCTTCTATCAATGGACACTTGAGTTGCTTCCATAATTTGACTATCATAAGTAATGCTGCAATAAACACAGGGATGCAGGTATCTTTTCAGGTTTGTGTTTTCATATTGTTTGTGTATATACCCAGTAATGGAATTTCTTGGGCATATGGTAATTCTGTTTTTAATTTTTTGAGAAATCTGCATACTGTTTTCTCCAGGGGCTGCACTAGTTTGCATTCCCACCAACAGTGTAAGTTGTTTTTTCTCCATATCCTCACCAGTACTTGTTTCTTATGTTTTTGATTTTAGCCATTGTGAGTGGTATGAGTTGATATCTCATTATGGTTTTAATTTACATTTTTCTCATATTGATGTTGAGCATCTTTTCATGTGGTTGTTGGGCATTTGTGTGTCTTTTTTTGAGAAATGTCTGTTCATGTCTTCTGCTCATTTTTTAATTGGATTATTTGTTTTCCTAGTGTTGAGTTGTATAAGTTGTTTATATATTTTGGTTGAGTATATATATTCATACATAAACATACACATGTACATGTATTATATATGTTTGTGTTATGTATATATAATATATATAATATTTGTATCTAATATATGTATCTGATATATATACTATATGTTATATATAAATACATATCTAACATATACTATGTGTGATATATAAACGCATACACACCTGCTTCTCCCTCTCTCACTCCCCCTGCTTGTGTTCCCTCTCTGGCTGTGTTGCTCTCTGTCAAATAAAAAAAAATCTTTAAACGCATACACATATATACATGTGTTATATATATGTGCATGTGTGTTTATATGTATAATCTTATACATATATCTGATATATATACTCAGATATATCATTTGCAAGCATCTTCTGCCATTCAATAAGTTGTCTTTTAGTTATGCTCATTATTTTCTTCACTGTGAAGAAGTTTTTTATTTTGATATAGTCCCAATAATTTTTTTTTTGTTTCCTTTGTTTTAGAAGACATATATATAAAAATGGTGTTACTGCTAATGTCAAGAAATTACTGATGGTTCTCTCATCTAGGATTTCTATGGTACATATATCAAATTTAGGTCTTTAATCCCTTTTGAGTTAATTTTTGTGCATGGTATAAGAAAATTGTCCAGTTTCATTTTTTTGGATGTACGCTGTCCAGCTTCCCCATCACAATTTATTGAAGAGACTGTTTTTTTTCCCATTGCATATAATTGCCTCCTTTGCCATAGACTACTTGACCATATAATCATGCATTTATTTTTTGGCTCTCTATTTTGATTTTTTGATCGAGATGTCTATTTTTGTGCTAGTGCCATACTGTTTTGATCACTATGGCTTTATAGTATATCTTTAAATTGGGATTGTGATATCTCCAGTTTTGTTATTTTTTTTAAAGATTTTATTTATTTGACAGAGAGATACACAGCCAGAGACGGAACACAGCCAGAGAGGGAACACAAGCAGGGAGAGTGAGAGACGGAGAAGCAGGCTCCCTGCTGAGAAGGCAGCCTGATGTGGGGCTCGATCCTGGATCTCCAGGATCATGACCTGAGCCGAAGGCAGTCGCTTAACCAACTGAGCCACCCAGGCATCCCCAGTTTTGTTTTTTTTTTTTTGATTGCTTTGTCTATTTGGCGTCTTTTGTGGTTCCACTCAACTTCTAAGACTGTTTGTTCCAGTTCTGTGAAAAATGCTGTTGGTATTTTGACAGGAATTGCTTTAAATCTGTAGAATGCTTTGGGTAGAATGGACATTTTAACAATATTTGTTCTCCCAATTCATGAGCATATAATATCTTTCCATTTGTTTGTGTCATTTTTAATTTCTTTCATCATATTTTATTGCTTTCAGATTATTGTCTTTCATCTCCTTGGTTAAGTTTATTCCTAAGTATCTTATTATTTTGGCTGCAATTGCAAATGGGATTGTTTTCTTATTTTTTCTTTCTCTATTTCATTATTAGTGTATAGAAATGCAGTGATTTCTGTATGTTGATTTTTTATCTGTTGGCTTTATTGAATGCATGTATCAGTTCCAGTCATTCTTTGGTGGAGTCTTTCTGATTATTTATATATAGTATCATGTCATCTAGAGATAGTGAAAATTTTACTTCTTCCTTACCAACATGGATGCCTTTTTGTTTTGTTTTCCTTGTCTGACTGTTGTGGCTAGAACTTGCATTACTATGTTAAATAAAAGTGGCAAGGATGGACATTTTTGACTTATTCCTGATCTTAGGAGAAAAACTCTCAAATTTTCCCTATTAAGTCTGATTTTAATTGTGGGTGATTCATATATTACATTTATTATACTGAAGTATGTTCCCTCTCCACTTACTTTTTGAAGGTCTTTGTCACAGATGGTTGTTATACTTTGTCAAATACCTTTACTGCATCTTTAAAATTATCATATTATTCTTGTCCTTTCTCTTATTGATGTGATTTGTCACATTGATTTGCACCACTCCAGTATCCCAGTTATAAATCCTGGTGCATGATTTGTTCAGTGTATCGTTGGATTCTGTTTACTAGTATGTAGTTGAGGATTTTTGCATCTATGTTCATCAGAAATATTGGTCTGTAGTTCTCTTTTTTGGTAAAGTCCTTATCTGCTTTGGTGTTAGGGTAATGCTGGCCTAACAGAATATACTTGGAAGCTTTCCTTCCTCTTCTATTTTTTGGAATAGTTGAGAAGAATAGGTATTAACTCTTCTTTAAGTGTTTTGTAGAATTCACCTCTGAAACCATCTGGTCTTTGTTTGTTGGGACTTTTTTGATTACTGATTCAACTTTGTTGCTGGCAATCAGTATGTTGAAGTTTTTTTATTTCTTTCTGACGCAGCTTGGGAAATTATATGTTTTTTTAAAAATTATCTTTTCTATGTTGTGCAATTTGTTGGCATATGGTTTTTCATAATATTGTCTTATAATCCTTTGATTTCTGTTGATGTTGGTTGTTATTTCTCCTTTCATTTCTTTTTTTTTTTTTTAAGATTTTATTTATTTGACAGAGAGAAACACAGCCAGAGAGGGAACACAAGCAGGGGAAGTGAGAGAGGGAGAAGCAGGCTTCCCACCTAGCAGGGAGCCCGATGTGGGACTCGATCCCGGGTCTCCGGGATCATGACCCGAGTCTAAGGCAGCTGCTCAACCAACTGAGCCACCCAGGCGCCCCTCTCCTTTCATTTCTGATTTTGTTTATTTAAGTCCTCTCTCTCTCTCCTTTTTTAATTGTTACTGAATTTTTTATTTTCCAGTGTTCCAAGATTCATTCCCCATTCCCCACACCCAGTGCTCCACACATTAGGTGCCCCCAGTACCCACCACCAGGCTCTCCCATCCCTCCACCCCCCTCCCTCCAAGTCCTTCAGGTTGTTTCTGTGTCTCTGTTGTTTTGTTTCTCTCCCTGAATTAGCCTACTTCCCATTTACTTTCCTTCTCCCACTGCCCTCCAGGTTACTTTTGTAGCAACATGGACTGGACTGGAAGAGATTATGCTGGGTGAAATAAGCCAAGTAGAGAAAGTCAAGTATCACATGGTTTCACTTACTTGCGGTGCATGAGGGATAATCTCTCTGTCTTTTTAATCTAGCTAAGGGTTTTATAATTTTGTTGATCTTTTCATAGAACCCGCTCCTGGTTCATTTATTTATTTATTTACTTATTATTTGTTTATTTATTTATATTAATTTTAATTTTATTTCTCCTGAAATCTTTATAATTTCCTTCCTCCTAATATTTTCGATTTTGTTTGTTTTTTTTTTTCTAGCTCTTTTCAGTATAAAATTGGATTGTTCATTTGAGATTTTTCTTGATTCTTGAGGTAGGCTTTTTTGCTATAAACTTCCCTATTACCTTTTGTTGTACCACAAAATTTTGGAATTTTGTGTTTTCATTTTCATTTGTCTCTCTATATTTTTTGAATTCCTCTTTGATTTCTTGCTTGATCCATTCATTCCTTGGTGGCATGTTGTTTAACCTCTATGTATTTTGTGGCCTTTCCAGATTTTTTATTCTGGATGATTTCAAGGATTGTAGTGTTTGGTTCAGAAAGATACATGATATGGCTTCAGTCTTTTTGAAATTGTTGAAACTTGTTTTGAGGCCTAACATGTGATCTAGTCTGGGGAATGTTATAAGTGCACTTGAAAAGAATGTGTTTTTTGCTATTTTAGGATGGAATGTTCTGAATATGTCTGTTAGTCCCATCTGATACAATGCGTCATTCAAAACCGCTATATTCATGTTGATTTTCTGTTTGGATGTTCTATTCATTGATGTATGTGGGGTGTTAAGGTCCATACTGTTACTGTATTCCTATTGATCACTTCCTTATGTCTTAATATCTTCTTTATGCATTTGGGTGCTCCCATGTTGGGTCCATAAATATTTATAATTGTTATATATCCTTGTTGGATTGTTCCCTTTATGATTATGTAGTGTTTTCCTTTTTCTCTTCTTACAGTCACTGTTTTAAAGTATGTTTGTCCAATATAAATATTGCTCGCCAACTTTATTTCACTTGTATTCACATGACAAATATTTTTACATCCATTCATTTTCAATCTGCATGTGTCATCAGGTCTGAAATGAATCTCCTATAGGCAGAATATAGATGGATCTCACTTTTGCTTTTTTATCCCTTCCATCACTCTATAGAGCCTAAAGCATTTTGACACTCCAGCCTCTCTAATCCACTGCATGGATGACATCATATTAATTGGTTTGGTTAAGCAGAAAGTGTCAAGTACACTAGAGTAGAGTATCTTCACATAGGAGAAACTGATTCTCTGATAAGACACATGCACATGACAGGATGGACACACACACACACATATCACATAACTTGTTATATATGATAATACTCCTGGCACTATTTTCCATTTAACTTTTTAGTTTCCTTTGTGAACTGACTAATTATCTTAGATTTCAGTTTAATCAGTTTTAAAAAATAAGATTGTATCACATACGTACCGCACTGCCTGTCATGGAGCTCTACAATGGACATGTGATGATGGCAAGAACATAAGGAGTTATGTCTCTGGTAAAGTTTTTAACTTGGTTTTGAAAGTCAGTAGGGGCTAAAGCACAGGTATAATGCAATAGTACTTGAAAATGTTTTGAATATAAGCTCTGTATCATGCTTTGGTTTTTCCTTCTAACTAAATCCAATCACTACATTCACACACACACACATACTATATATATATATATATACATATATATATATATATATATATATAAATATGTATATTTATATATATATACACACACATACACACAAACATGTATGTATATTCTATCTCTATCTCTATCTATATATCATATATATCATCAAGGCTTGGGCAGCTGAGGATCAAACATCTTTAGGGTTAAGAATTCTTAAGACTTGTGGCCGGATCTGCTTTGTCCTGACCCCATAGGTAACAGGGTTGAGTGCAGGAGGAACCACCATATATAGATTGGCCAGAAATATATGAATATAGCCAGGGATGCTATGACCAAAGCGGTGGGTCAGAAAAGAGAAAAATGCTGGGATGTAGAAGATGAGCATGACACAGACATGGGAGCCACAGGTGTTGAGAGCCTTGAATCGGGCATTCCATGATGGTAAATGAAAGACTGTGTAGAGTATCTTCACATAGGAGAAACCAATTACAATAAGGTCAATGAGTCCCACATAAAAGGCAGTCTTGGCTTTTCAGAGAAAATTTCTTCTGTTGTCAGTGGTAGTGTTTAAAAAAGTACATCTTTCTACTATCACAGTCAACCTTCTAATGAGATTCTAATGCATGTATAAAATACAAATTCATAAAAGTTTATTTCCACTTCATCTCTTCTTATCATTCTTCCATTTTACCGTGCATTTTATTTCTACATATTTTGTGAGCCCTAGTACAGTATCACTATGTTTTACTCCTCTACTTTGTCTCTGTCTATGCCTTCAATTACCAAGTACACAAAAACTAGATTAGGTAACATTACCTTATCAGTCATCAGGTCACTCTACATTGTTTTAAGCATATTTCTTTCCATTTTTTAGTTTAAAGCATTTACATTTTTAGGCCTTTCATTCCCCCATCCCATACTGTGAAATCTTCTATAAAAGCCCTTTTATAGGTAGTTCCTCTTTTTTAAGAATTAAAGCATTCACTAAAATCATCGAGCATTGCCAGTACCCTCACCTTCATATATACAAAATAGAACTCAGAACATTCAAGCAAGAGTTTCAGTTACATAGAAAGACAATGTAAACAGGTGTAAATGTAAAAGAAAATGTAAACAAACAAATATTTCATTAATAACCAGAAAGCTTGGAAACCCTCTCTGACAAAGGACTGTGTGTCCCGAGTCCTGGAATTAGATTGCTGCTCTTTTGCTATGTTCTACCAGATGCAGCCAGATCTGCACTTCTATGAATTGTCTCAGATTTCAACCTTGTGACACCAAATCTAGGCATGCTGGAATAAGAACTAATTATTTGATCGATATTTTGGAAAGCAGAGGTCTTTGTATTGAGTTATCATTTCTATTCTATTGCACCAGGATACATTTGCTCTGGATTGTGCCCTTTTTTTTGAAGGGCCTCTTCTTCTTCAGCCCCAGTATCTTCAGTTATAGAGTTGTGTCACTTCTTTGACTCAAACTGAAGTTCCTAATACAATAATCTGTCTAGAAGTTCAAATCCTATTCTAGATTTGGGTCCTGACTTTCTACTAAGTGGCCACCTTCTTAGAGATCTACCGTAGCTTCACGGGGCTCCTGGGTGGCTCAGTTGGTTGGGCAACCACCTTCGGCCCAGGTCATGATCCCGGAGACCCGGGATCGAGCCCCACATCGGGCTCCCTGCTCGGCAGGAAGCCTGCTTCTCCCTCTCTCACTCCCCCTGCTTGTGTTGCCTCTCTGGCTGTGTTTCTCTCTGTCAAATAATAAAATCTTAAAAAAAAAAGAACTCTACCTTAGCTTCTCTTTGGCTATGTCCTTTCTACATATTGATATTTCCCCTTGCTTCTTGGACCTCTGTTTCACCCAGGCACTAACCCGTTGCACTTATAAACATGGGTCTTGCCTGTCTTGCTCACTACAGCAAACCTAGCACCAGAACAAGGATTTGTCTATATTAGATGTAAATGCATATTTTGTAAATAATGTGATGTTAACTGTAGGCCTGAAGGGTCATGACCATTCTCTATATGTGCTCTGCTTTGATCTCTTGGCCCAGTATCCAGTGTCATTTGAGTCTGCCCTCAGATATCTGTTTCACTCTGTCAGGTAATTGAAGGAAGCGTCCAATTATGGGTAATGTGTGAGTAAACTGAAAAGTCTCCCCAAGAAAATCTGAGTTTTAACATTTTCTGCATATGGCTATTTGGCTTGAAGAGACTGATTTCCTACACATATGTTTTACTGAATAATTATAACACTTTCACTATTAAACATTCCATATAAAATATATTTTATTAAAATAATGGAGCACAAAATAAATCTTCTTATGTACATGGAAATAGAGTTAGGAAAAGTTTAAAGAATTACAAAGTTTGATTATTATCATCTGCCTTTTGAAAAACCTTTGACACTAACATCTACTGCTTCTCCTAGCACTAAGATTCCTGCTTTATCATGAGTAAAGTCTTTATTTGCATCTTGAGTTCTGTGGCTTCCAAGGTTTATACATGGCTTTATTTCAAATCTGTCTCTGCAGGATTTGAGGGCTATGAGTTGAAAGAGGCCAAAAAATGAGCCTTCTCTTATTTTACTCTTCTCACATTGGTGCTAGGACATAAGCACTCAATATAATATACCATTTTAGGACAATGACATTATTATCCATCCTCTAAAACACAGCCTTCCTTTCCTCCATAGGGAAAAACATAAGAAAGAGAAAAATCACAGCCATGAAGAAAGAATTTGGCTTTAGCTCTTTTTCAGGAAGGATACATTTTTCCTCAATTCAGTTGCCCTCCTACACATATTACATTTGCCCTTGAAGCCATATATCTAGTGCCAATCTGATCCATATAGCCCCTAGTAGCCACATGTGGCTATTGGGCACCTGAAATATGATCATCCTGACTGAAATATGTTGTGAATGTAAAATACACATTGGATTTCAAAGATCTAGTACACAAAAAGAATGTAAAATATGTCATTAATACATCTTATATTTACTATGTATTGATATTATAATGTTTTATTTATATTGGATTCAATAAAATACAACATTAGGATCAATTTAACTTTTTATATTTTCAGGCGACTACTACAACTATTGAAATTACGTGTGGCGCATATTGGACAGCACTGTTCTAGAGGAGATCCTTATCAGTATCAATTATTTTGGGGATAAAGCCATCATTAATCTGTTCACCCGGTTTATGAAATGAACTTTCAATACCACTTTTTGTGTTAATACTGCTTTGACGGGAGCCATAAATGTGTGAAAGTTTATATAAACAGAGCAATGCACAGTTTTTAAAAAGTATATGTTTTAAATATAAAGGTCTTACCAGTATGTTTTGGAAGACAAGAGATGTGTTAGATTTCCTCAGTTGTAGGAGGTACATGCTTTAATACCCTGATGTAGCCCTTTTTGTGCATTCCATGTTCAAGGTAACTGAGGAGATCTGGGTTTGTGGTATAATGTGACCCTGGTCGAGATAAAGCCTGAAGGTTTTTAGTCCCTTGATGAGTAGATATTAATAAGTGATGATGTTAAAATTTGTAGACTTTTAATATTCCCTAAGAGATTGTAACCTAAATTTACCTTAGCACATTACATTTTAATTTTTTTAAGACCTTCCTGTTGGTATTATGTGCATTTTAAATCAAGTCATTTTTTTCTTATGTTGAAATGTATGGAGAATGAGATTTTGGGGAATTCTTTTTGAATACCAAAGAAAAAGGACATCTGTTGTATGAACCTAATTGAATCTGCATATTCTGTTTTTACTTTTGGGAAATACATCATTCCCTGTTCAAATGCTGCTGATTATATGCTTAATACTCAAATGCAGCTCACAATGATATCCAGGAGCAGAAGAATGAAATATCAATTTATTGTTCTTCATTGTAAGATTGAGAAGACAAAGAAATGGACAGAGTTTTGCTGAATGAAAGCTTAATTAGTTCAAGGGTGAATTAGTGAAGGGTGTAAGACCCAGATTTTGGTGAAAGTATTAGTATTAGAGTGGTAGGAGATTTTCCTTCTATGGTGAAATGAGGAAACACACTTATTAGTTGTTATTAAAGCACAAAACCTTACTTTTAGAAAGGATTTTCTAAGACAAATTATTTTCTGTTCTCAGGTGTAGCAGATGAGTAATGTGAGACATAATGAGAACAGCTCATTTGTTCCCTAGATCCCACCTTTTTTGTGGTAGTTGTGTAAGGCTTACAGTTCAGACCTCTAACTCTGTATCTAGTGGCTTTGTATACTGCCAGGTAACCTACTGCCTATCGATACCTTATTCCGCTTGTCGCTCTCATATTGTATTCCTCCTAACTAAACTTTGGGCTCCTAACAGCGGCAGTATTCTATTTTTGTGTTTTTTTAATTTAAGATTTTATTTATTTGTCAGAGAGATCACAAGCAGGCGGAGAGAGAGGAGGAAGCAGGCTCCCTTCGGAGCAGAGAGCCCCATGTGGGTCTCGATCCCAGGACCCTGAGATCGTGACCTGAGTCGAAGGCGGAGGCTTTAACCCACTGAGCCAACCAGGTGCCCTATTTTTGTGTCATAATAGCTAACAGAATTCCTAGAACCCAAAGTGGGCTTAGAAATGGCCCAATTCGGGGCGCCTGGTTGGCTCAGTTGGTTAAGCAACCTCCTTCAGCTTGGGTCATGATCCCGGAGATTGGGATCAAGTCCCACATCGTGCTCCCTGCTCAGCGGGAAGCCTGCTTCTCCCTCTCCCACTCCCCATGCTTGAGTTCCTTCGATGGCTGTGCTTATCACTGTCAAATAAATAAAATCTTAAAAAAAAAAAAGAAATGGTCCAATTAATACCAAACATTATTCAGGGATTATATTTTCCATACTTTAATCATTACTACTGAATCATATATTACAATCCTAAAACAATCTTTAACTCATAGGCCAAGGTATGTGTGCATACCATTAATTTGACGGCCTAGATCCAAAGATAAATGTCCAAAGCACAAACCCACTGGTGAGGAGAATTTAGAATTTAGGAGTCTCTTGAATCTAATCAAACTCATTGCTAATTGTTGCTCAAATGAGAAATCCATGCAGATACCCTCTCCTCTTCTCATGCGCATTTCATACTGTCCACCTTGTTGCAGACCCAGTTACAGACCACGAGCAGCCTTCCATCATTTAGAACTGAAATTTCACTCCCGTCCTTTGTCTCCAATATGTTCCTTTCCATGGAAATAAGAATAAGAATGCATTACACATTATGCAAGTTTGCCCCAAAGTATCCACACTTATATATTCACTAATGTAAAGTCCTGACATATTAACAGGTATATATTTAGAAACATAAATTTCTGTTTAGAACCTGCCTGAAGGAACTCCAGTATTTTGTCAAAACAGGAAAATATGCATGGGAAAAGCAAGCGAGGTTAAGTCTATTGTTAAAGAAGAAATGAAAGGGAAATTATTATGACCCTTAAGTTTATTTAGGAAGAAGCAATATGCAGTTTAACCATTTTGAGATTGTAACTCACAGATATGAATTTCTGCCCAATCACCCATGTTGATTCAAAACTCCTCCTAAATTAGGAATGCAGAGCTCCGGTCGT
>PITA01033331.1:0-12879 GCA_004023965.1 Spilogale gracilis | reverse complement strand
ATATACCGACAAGTGCGGGCATGATGGAGCCCATTAAAATGTTGGGAGATTGTTTTTATGATTGAAGTCTGTATTACTCCAACCATAAAGAAAGAGAGCAAGGAGTCATTAGCATTTTCATGATGGTGTATTTCTGCTTGTCTCCGCGCCATCACTCATCTTTACTGCCCGTCCCTTTGCTCTCGCTCTGCTACAACGAGGAGAGACTGCAGCCTGAGTTGGGGTTGGGGGTGGGGGAGGAGGGGGCCAGAGATGCCCCAGCCGCTCTGCCCTTCACGCCAAATCCTCACCCTCCTTGGGATGCAGATCAGGGGGTGAGAGGCCAGACACAGAAAATGTGCCTCACCTTTCTCCCGTTGGATCCTCTTGTGCCTAAACAGTGGGAGCAAGGGGTCCGGCCAAAGGGTGCTTGGAGATCTAGGCAGACTGGTTGGGAAAGGGGGTACACCCCTTCCTTTTTTTGACTCTTCCCTTCCAGGCCTACACACTACTTAGAACTCTCCCGGCTTATCTGAATACCATTAAAATCAAGAATTCTTGGCTGAGTGCCTTGGGCTGGAGATGCCAGAATAGAAGAGGACAAGAGGGAGGCGATCCCAAGTCCCTGGGTTTGGAGACCGTGTTGGCAAGAAAATGGGAGCCTGCACATTTGGCTTCTGTCTCTGCTACTGTCTAAAAGGTCCTTTGACCTTGCTCTGGGGTGGATTTAAGTCTCCTGTCTCCACCCTAGGTCCCCAGCTCCTCCTCCTTCCCAATTCCCTCAGTCCTTGCTTCTTTTTACCCAGTCAGTCCTTGATTCTTTTTACCCAGTTGTTTACAACAAGACTCTCCAGTACCCCAAGGAACAAGTTCATACCCTCCATGAAAATAAGGGAGATAAAAATAATCACTGCCAAGGTAGAAACCTGAAGAAAGTTCGTTATGAGTAAAATGGTGTCTCTAGGTGCATGAGGATTGTTGGAGTCACCTGTCTTCTGATAAGATTCTTAATATAAAGAAACATTCTTTTTAGATTAGAAGCAACCTTCTTGTAAATCCTGTTGGGCTAAACTGTATGGTGGTTCTTGAGAGAGTTGGTTGGGATAAAAGCCAATTAATAGGTGATGGGGAAACGGAAATGTTAGCTAGTAAGACATTAACAGAGATAACAACGATTAGTGGACCACTTTCCTCTTGCTCTGGTGCTCTCTTACTAATGTCTCACAACAACTTGAGAGGTAGGTTTCACCATTTCACAAATGAGGAAGCCAAGGGTCAGGTGAGAGGCTGTAGGGTCACACAAGGTCACTCAGCCAATAAACAGAAAAATCAAGATCTGAACTCTGGGCTATCTTCATTAACTGTTGCTGCCTGAGAAGGAGTTTAGGGTCTCAAAAGTGGAAGCCAGGATGACAGAACACCCCATTTACTCCATCTGGGCTCATAAGGAAGTGGAGAGTATACAGTAAGTGCTAAATAGGGGTATTCATCCCTTGGCCACTGGTCTGGGTAGTTGGGCATTAGTTAGGATTGCTGGGATTAACCCCTCTCTAATCATTCAGGGAACATTAATTGAACACCTATTATGTGTCATTTTTTATTGGCCATACCCCCAACCCCGTCTCCCTGTCCCAGGCCACCCCATATCCCATTGAGATAGGTACCAAATAGAGCTGTGGTTTCCTGGGCCAGCATGGAGGCCCAGGCAGCTGGACAGAGATGGAACAAAGTGGGGTGTACAGGCAAGAGCCCCCCTACAGCCCGCACAGTGCCCAGAGGCAGCTCTAGCGGCGGCCCCAGATTTACAGCTGCCCTGGTGCTGGTGCCATAAAAGCAAACGATCCTTCTCTGTACTAATTTCTGTGTAATTAGATCTCTCCTGGCATGGAAAGTGGGGAGCGGGGGTAGCCAGGAGGGGAGGGTGCCAAGGACTCTACAGCGGTGGGAGGAGGGGCCGCTGGACACACACGGCTTCCTGTGGGTCAGGTTGGGCACAGGGGTCTGTGTGCATTGCAACAGAGATGGGAAATGCTATGACACATGCATGGCATGTCAAGAGGCAGATGGGTCCTGATGTGACAACACCTTTGTGGCCAGGATGGGGGACCAGAAGCCTGTGATCATGTAGAAGCTAGAAGAATAACTCTGCTAGTCCATGTTCCCATGGGAGGTATTGAAGTCCTCAGAGGAGTTACATGCAGATTTCCCTACAGGCAGCAAGATACCGAACAAAATTCCTCAGAGAGGCCTGAACAGCAAGGAATTCTTGCATTTACATCTTCATTTACAAAGCACTATATACATTATATCCACACACTTACCTACACGGCAGCAGACACACACCTCTCTTAATCAAATGCTGAAATTACAGCATCTGTACTAAACAGGAACTCAACAAATGTTTGTTCCCTTCTCTGTCCCCACACATTGTCTGCCCAGCTCCTGCAGACAGAAAACCAAAGGATGAAGAGAGCCCTTTCTTTCAGTCAGGTTTTCTTTAAGATACTTGAAGGTGGATCCCATTAATTCCCAGGGAGGGGGCGGGGGGGGGGAGTGGAGAAGGAATTGCAGAAGAAATCAAGAGGAATGTGAAGATTGAAAGGGGGAAAGATTCTGGAGTTCTGCATGTCCTTAGGAGGAGCAAAGTCTCAGAGAGGAAAAGAATTCAGTTGTTACTTCTACCTCCCCTCCGCTGCCCCCTGCCACCTTCACCCCATGGGGACAATCAAGGACCATGGGTATGGCACTTCTGCATTTGGAAGGACACTTCTACCAGCCAAGTATTACTTCTGCACTGGAGTGTGTTTGTGGAGGGACCTCGGAGGGCCTCTTCCCAATATCCCTCTGCAGCCTAAATTTCTGCCACAGTCAGCCTGCCTGCCAGGGAGTCAGTGGCTTCTGCTTCCATCCTTCTGCTTGAAATGGAGCTCTTTACTCCATAAACAGTCTGCCCCATCACTGGACTGCTGGAGGGATTAGAAGATCCTTTCGTGGAATTGAAATCCATCTTCTTTTTAATTTCAGAATATACCATTTCTAACTACCTGTCATAGCTCCTTGAGTTATTCTAATGTTTTAAGACCAGTTCAATCAAAGCATTAATCGGCCCCCACAACAGCAATAACAATTAGATACCCATTGGAAAATCAGGAGATTTTGATCTCCACAGATGACTGTCATGTACTTATCTTAAGCCCTTGTTCTAATGGGCAATTCTTGATTAACCTGAGTAATGAAAATGTATCACAATAAAGAAAGATTTGTCATGCCTTGTTATCACTTCATAAGGCCATCCTTCTAGATACCTGCCATAACACCAGGATATTTCTGTCTCAATAAAACATGATCATGATGTGCTTGGCTAATAAAAAAGGAAAAAAGCCATGTATTAAAAATATGCTTAAAATGATTTGCATGAGTGATGTAAATATAAACCACCACCATCATCATTGTCAACATCATCCTCAGTTTATTTGCCTTTTGAATCCCTGCTCGACCTTCGGGGTGGGAGTAGATAAAGGAAGAGGGAGGCAGGAAATTAGCATCTATTAAATGTCAGGCACCTACTAAACACTCACAGTAGCCCTATGAGATAAGTATTATTCTGCCCTTGTAGGTGAGGAAATTGGGTTCAAAGAACTTAAGTCACTTGCCTGAGGTCATGGAGGTACTAACTAGGGCATCAGGATTTTAACCCAGGGACTTCTGATTCCAAAGCCCGCACCCCCACCCCCAACCCCAGACTGGTTATTTTTGCTTTGATGCCAGCAGTACCCTACCAACTGGATCTAGACTACTCTGTGACACTAGTGAGGATGTATGCTGGGCTCAAAGACCTCATCCTTCCTTCCCAGGGACCCAGACCCCCACAGGAGAGCCAGGAGTTCAGAGCCTAGACGCTGTGGCTTTTGGGCTGGTCACTTTTCTGCCTTCTGTGCAGGGGTACCCACACATGATCACGAGCACTAACACACCCTGTCACTATTATACAGTGAGACACTCAATGACGCAGTGTCACATTCTACCCACACCGAGACTCACACAGGCTGGCTTTACCTTCTCTTCTCCTGGGTGGTGGCACATGTAGCCAGCAGGGGTCGCCGGTACACCAGGAATTACTGCTTGCTGGGCCTGTCTCCTTCTGCCCTACAGGACTGAAATGTTCCTCCTCTGTTCTTCTCCTAAAATCTCTGGCTAATCCCACCCCTTCCTTGCTTTCCCTTCCTAGGCAACTCCTCAACCCCTGCCCCTCGCCCCGACCCTGTAGGTCTTTAAGGATGAGCTAAATAGTTGCTCACTGTGCAGTACCCTCTTCTGCCCAATCCCAGTCTGGACCAAGGACCGGGGACCAGGGATTCTGGCTGGTGATCGCACTTTAGGAATGGGCAGGGCTTTGGTAAGAAGCCTGGAGTGCCCAACCTTCTGGTTCACCCTTGCCTTATTAGAACTTTCTCTCCTCTTGGGCCTCTCCAATACCCATTGCATCACAGCATCCTTCACTGTACCGTCTTGACCATTCTTTTATTGTCCCAGTGTTCACATAAGCATTTGTCCCAGACATCCTCAGACCCTCAGGGTCCCTTATCTCCCTCATCTTGGGAGGGCCTAAGAATGAAGGAGGAGGCAAATCTCTCAAGTGGAGTGATCTGTGGCCAGTGGTTTGGGGTGAGAAATCGTGGCTTGGAAACGATATGGGAGGGACCCAGGTAGCCTGCCTCACAACTGCAAGAAGGCCAGGCGTCTGCTCCCTGCAGAAAAGGGGTCTGGACACAGGCTGTGGAGGCAGCTGTGGTCGCCTTCTGGGAGTGGCATCTCTCTGCTCTTTTCTGCCTCTCCCCTCCCCTGCGGTAGCAACAGTGCCCCAGCTTTCCCAGGCCCCCACCTCCCGGTAGCCCCCTCCCCCAACTCCTGGAGCCTAGTGATTGGCGGCTGCCTGCTGCAGGGCCGGCTGGCTTTATAGCTTTGCAGCAGCTGGGGAGAAAGCAAGGCCAGAGACGGAAAAATGGAAACTGACCAAGCAATGGAGAATGATGAAAGAGTCAGAGAGAGGAAAACAGAAATAGAGACAGAGAGACCTCAAGAATAACAGGCACTCCAATTCTAAACGATGGGAGGGACAGACTGAAGCAGAGATGGACACAAAATTATAGCGATGCTGATAAAAGATGAAGAAAATGTGATAAGGATTGGGGGAAAAGGGAAAAAGGAGGCACTTGGGTGGCTCAGTCGTTGGGCATCTGCCTTCGGCTAGGGTCATGGTCCTGGGGTCCTGGGATTGAGCACTGCATCAGGCTCCCTGCTGGATGGGAAGCCTGCTTCTCCCTCTCTCACTCTCTCTGCTTGTGTTCCCTCTCTGTCAAATAAATAAATGAAATCTTAAAAAAAAAAAAAGGAGGTGGAAAAAGAGAAAGAAAAAGCAGACAGAAGAACATTTGGATAAGTTCTGAGAGTAGGGATGTGCTAGGCTTTCCAGGTAGGCAGGAATTTCCTGGTAGTCTGTAGAGGGTGGGATAGGCATCTAGGGACTCCCAGAAATTCTGTGATACCGAAGAGGTTCTCTGGCTTGCAACTAATCTAGCTCTTCCCACACTTGTGTTCCCATTCCTCCATTCTAGACTTTTCCATGGCCACAGCCTCCTGGAATTTTTTATAAAATATTTTATTTATTTATTTGAGAGAGAGGGAGAGAGAACAGAGGGAGAGTGAGAGAGAGGAGTAGATTCCCACTGAGCAGAGCCCAAGGAGAGGCAGGGCTCAATCCCAGGACCTGAGATCATGACCTGAGCCCAAGGCAGCTGCTTAACCAGCTGAGCCACCTAGGCATCCCTGGAGTTTTGACCCATGACCTAGTGTGGAAGAATCTTGTACCAGGGCACCTGGGTGGCTCACTTGTCAGGCGTCTGCCTTGGCTGGAGAGCCTGTTTCTCTCTTTCACACTCCCCGCCACTGGCTTGGGTTCCCTCTCTCACTATGTCTCTGTCAAATAAATAAATGAAATCTTAAAAAAAAAAGAATCTTGTACCATTTTCCATGAAATAAATGGGAAAACTGAGCTCTGACATTTCAGAGGGAGGGGGTTTAATATTAGAGTTATTCTTTGGTTGTCCACGGATTAACTTGTAAGATTGCTGACCCTCTCATGGCACCGGAGTTGGCTCATACCACATTTACCTTATATTACAGTTATTCCTCTATATATCCTTTTTTAAAAAAGATTTTATTTATTTATTTGATGCAGAGAGATCACAGTAGCCAGAGAGGCAGGCAGAGAGAGAGTAGGAAGCAGGCTCCCTGCTCAGCAGAGAGCCTGACGATGTGGGCCTCTATGACCCTGAGATCGTGACCTGAGCTGAAGGCAGAGGCTTAACCCACTGAGCCACCCAGGCACCCTATATATCCTTTTTGCTAATATATATGCTTCTTAACAGCAAGATCTGTGTCTGCCCTTCTTTGTGGCTCCCACAGTGCTTTGTTCTTATTTATTGAGTGAACCAATGAATGGTCCCTGGAGAGGTTTAAGCAGAGGTTGGATGACTACCAATGAGAGATGTAGTCCAGGGAATTTCTGTACCAAGTGAGAAGCTGGAAATATATCTCTAAGTGCCCTTTTGATTTTGAGGCTCTACCAGTCTCCACATGCGAACCTGAGTTTGTTCTGTTTCTCCAAATATGCAGGGGTAAGACACAAAACAAAAACCCCCAAATTATAAAGTACCTACGATGTGCCTGGCTTTGTACAAGGCATTTTGTTTTATTTTTAAAGATTTTACACATTTGTTTGACAGAGAGAAACACAGCTAGAGGGAACACAAGCAGGGGGAGTGAGAGAGGGAGAAACAGGCTTCCTGCAGAGCAGGGAACCCCATGCGGGGCTCGATCTTGGAACTCTGGGATCATGACCAGAGCCGAAGGCAGACACTGAACGACTGAGCCACCAGGCACCCCTGTACGAGGCATTTTACACATCTGAGCTCATACCATCATCACAATAACCTTTCCGCAGAGACTTATCCACACTGCAGATAAGGGCTCAGAGAGATGAAGCGTTTTGCTCCAGGTCTCGTGGTTGGAAGTATGACACATTAAATCTGGAGCCCTCTAACACCTATTTGATTGCCACAACACCATGATTCTACCAATCTGAGGTATTTCCACTTTTAGAAAAGCATGGGAGTTGAGAAATAGGGGAGACAGAAGAGGGAAGATAATAACTTCTGAATTTAGGGTTGGGAGAGAGATTCTGGATTCTAAGTCTGGAAAAAAAATCCACTTTCGTGAGTTAGGATATTTCTACTCTCACTTGATTATCAATAGGTCTGGAAAAAGAAAAAAATATGAGGAACTGGGACCGGCAACCTGGAGATGGGGTACTAAGTATGGGGTTGTGGCCTCAGTAGCATGGGGCAGAGAGGCGCGTCTCCTATGCAGTCTTGGACTTTTCAGGCATGTATCTTCCAGCTAGGAGGGATGCCGGGAGTCTAGGGGAGTCTAGGGATGTCCAGGCTGCGGGGTCTCAATCTGGGGCAGGGCTTTGGTTAGCACTGTGAAGTAGAAATTTAATGCGTAGTTTTAAATTTGTGATCTTAAGTTTTCTAGTAGTTACATCAAACAAAGTAAAAAGAACCAGGTGAGGGTCCCCTGGCTGGCTTAGTTGGGAGAGAATGCAACTCTTCATTCTGGGCTTATATGTTCAAGCCCTACACTGGGTGTAGAGATTACTTAAAAATAAAATATTAAAACAAACAAACAAGTGAAACTAATGTTAACGACATATCTTATTTAACCCAAGATATCCAAATTATTATTTAAACAAGCCTAATCAATATAAAATTCTTTTAAGTTCTCTTTGGTACTAATTTTTTTAAAGATTTTATTTATTTATTTATTTGACAGAGAGAAACGCAGCTAGAGAGGGTACACAAGCAGGGGGAGTGGGAGAGGGAGAAGTAGGCTTCCCGCCGCCGAGCAGGGACCCCCCCCCCGCCGCCCCGCCCTGCTCCCCGGGATCATGACCTGAGCCAAAGGCAGCTGCTTAACCGACTGAGCCACCCAGGTGCCCTGCTATTACAGGTTCTTACAGGTTCTGTGCAGCCCAGCAGCACGATAAGCTCCGGCTGCAACTTTCCTCAAGCTCTTCTTGCCAAGCCACCAGGGACTTCCAGGCTGCCAATCCAGGGGTTTCCGGGAGTCCTTCCCTTGGCCTCTTTGCTGCACCTGCCACACTTACCTCTGACGACCCTTTCAGTCTTCTCCGTGACCTTGAGTTCTCCAAACTTCCCTTTCATGTGGATGGTCACGTGGGTTCTGCCCTTGGCCCTCTTACCCTCTCACTTTACATGCAGAGACACCTGGGTCATCTTCCTCCTCATCACTTTTACTTTCAAGGATCTTAAGTCTCTGTCTTCAGTTCCAAACTCCCTTGAGCTCCAGACTTACATTTATCTATCCAACTGCCTACTGGATCTCTCGCTCCTTTGGAAGATTCCAAACACATTGGAAACTCAACAAGTCAAAATTGCACCAGTCATATTTTCCCTCCACATATTTCTCCATTTATACAATTTATTTGGTGAATGACCTTGCTGTTATCTGGTCATTAAAATGAGAAACCCAGGATCAACCTGACTCCTGTTCACTTCCCCTATCTAATCATCACCAAGTCCCTTTAATTCTGCATCTTCAAGAATTCTGCCTCTTTTCCTCTTGACACTGCTTCAGTTCAGTGCTCATTTTTGCCTGGGTTATTGCAATGGGTTCCTAACTGGTTTCTCTGGACTTTCATGATCTGTCAATAGAGTGTAAGCTTTGTAAACACAGGCATTCTTATGTTTTGTTCATGCTGTTTCCCAGTGCCTAGAACAGCCCGTGCCACATACGAGGCACTCAATATTTGTTGAGTGAACGTTTGAGACCTCCTGGTCCATCTTTCCAGCCTCATTTCACACTGTACAACCTTTACTCAGCAGCCCTACTGAAGTGTTAGGCTTCTGAGCCAGTTAAGTTTCTGCATATTCTGTTCCTTCTGTCTCTTTAAGACTGAGTTTCCACATCGTCACCCATGGTAGGCTTTGTCTCCCCAGGTCTTGGTTAATTATCTTTCCTCTGTGGGCCCAGAGCCTGCTGTGCCTATCTCTATAGTAGTGCTTATCTTGCTTTTCTGTTTTTATTGCTTTATGTTGACCAGAAGCTTTTCGAGGGCAGTTTTTGAATGTTTCATCTCTACTACCAGCTCCTGACCCCTAAAGAGCACTCCATAAAGTTCTGAATTAAGGCATGATATGTCTCCGTCCCAAATGACGTCACATTTTACTTTTTCAGGCTACACAGGACACTTCAACAGCATGTTAGTGAGTCTAGTAATGATCACTGTATTATTCCTCATCCCTTTTATGTAGACATATATATCGTTTGTATGTAAGAAATACTTTAGTAAAATAATTAAAAAATTTATATTTAGAAGGGCTGGCCCTATGTGCCAGTCTCTGTACTGGACTTCAGGAACCTGAGAAGTAGAATTGAGAGAGCAGAAAGATTTGTAAGCCTGTTGCGGTGTGTGTGTGTGTGTGTGTGTGTGTGTGTGTGTGTGTGTGTGTTAAAGATTTTATTTATTGGAGCGCCTGGGTGGCTCAGTTGGTTAAGCGACTGCCTTCGGCTCAGGTCATGATCCCGGAGACCCGGGATTGAGTCCCACATCGGGCTCCCTGCTCGGCAGGAAGCCTGCTTCTCCCTCTCTCACTCCCCCTGCTTGTGTTCCCTCTCTTGCTGTGTTTCTCTCTACCAAATAAATAAAATCTTTAAAAAAAAAAAGAGAGATTTTATTTATTAATTCGACAGAGAGAGATCACAAGTAGGCAGAGAGGCAGGCAGAGGGAGAGGGGGAAGCAGGCTCCCTGCTGAGCAGAGAGCCTGATGCTGGCCTCTTTCCCAGGACCCTGAGATCATGACCTGAGCAGAAGGCAGAGGCTTTAACCCTCTGAGCCTCCCAGGTGCCCCATCCTGCAGTGTGTTTTTACGAAGGGTTGTATGTGACACCTCAGGGGGACTGAGAGAAGCTAAGTAGGAATTCATGGAGGAGGCTTCCTTTGTGCTGTGGGAAAAGCGTGTGCTCAGGGGCCTACAAAAATGGTGGCATGGTTCTGTGATACTGGAGTCCAGGGTTCCTTATGGTAGGATGGGAAATGGAAAGGCAGGTTGGAGTCGGATGGTGGACACCCTGAACGACAGACCACTAAGTGACCAGTGCTTCAGTTCCTGTAGGTCCCAGGCAGCCACTGAGGTTCTGGAAGCGGGGAGTGATGTCTGGATCCATTCTCTCCCACCAACGACTGATACCCTCGTTCCTATCTGCTGCTACGTGCTCTGACTTCTCCTTTCACACTAGGGCCTGGAGCCCATTCAGATCCAACAGTTTCTGCATGGATGCCGGGAGGCAGGGCAGAAGAGACAATCCATTCCAGAAGGGAAACAAGTAGAAAGGCCAAATTGCCAAATACCACAGTGAGAGTAGGAGAAAGAGCTGGAATTGGAACCTGAGTGTCTTGCTACCCACTCCCGTCTGGGGCATAGGCAGTCAGTTATCCTCCCCGAGCTCCCTGTGTCTGCCAGGAGCCATGTGTGGGACCGGGGGTAGGCAAATCGTGAGCAGGGATGAGATATGGCTCTAAACTTCCCAGCCTGAAGGTGCAGAGAGCACACAAGACGACACATGAAGGGCAGAAAAAGGAGCAGCTGGGGACTCCAGATATCTAGGTGGAGGGGTCTGATGAAGAACTGGGGGACTTCGTGGAGGACTGGGCCCACACAGTGGGTTGGGGAAGGTGAGGCAGAACTGGGCTGGGGAGAATGGACAATGAGAATGACCCCTGTAATGATCTGGAGACGGGAAAGAACAATATGCTGCATCTCGCATAAGTGCTACGAGCTGGGCAGCCTGTGCAGTGGCCTTGGGCAGCTACCCATGTGGCTCCTGGGTGTGTGTGGGGGGTGGTCTGTGTGCATGGCAGCGGCTGTGTGGTGGGAGCTGGGGCTCTAGATCTCTGCTTCTGTCTCCCTTCCTCCCCTTTTGTGCTAGGTGGGCACCCTTCTGGAAGCCAAGATGTCTGGGTTCCAGATTCTTCCCTCCCCAGCCTGCCCCAGGCATAAATCACAAGTGATTTCATTAAATGCACCTCCTGCTGGGGATGTTGGCTCATAATTCCTCTCTGATTAACCCCCACTACCCCGGCAAGTTTATAGGCCAAGCGAAGGAGGGGGTAAGAGGGCGGGAAAAGGAGAGATGAGGGGAATCCCAGGCGGGTGATGGATGCCTCTGTCAGCCCAGCTCGTATTTATTAATAGTCTTAATACGGGAAGCAATAAAGGAAGAGAGGGATTCTATTAATTAAATCATTGTTATAATTAACTTTCATTAAAGGAGGATCAATAAAGAGGAGTTGAGATGGAGAGAGGAGAGATCCATTATCTCTAATTTCCTTGGAAGGGATTCAGGGAATGAGATGGGGTTGCTAGGAGACAGCGATGGGAGGGAAGAAGGAAGGATGGAGGATGTCATCCAGGTGGGGCTGGAAGGGGGAGGGATTGGGGGGACTTCAGGTGGGTGGAGAGAGGAACTGGTGTAGGTTGCCTGCCCAGAGGCTCCCTGGTAAGGGAGCTACTGGGATGAGGAACAAAGGGGCTGTAGGCATGGCTTATGCTGGGCACTGGTGAGAGCCTTGGTGAGCACACAGGCCCTTAATAAATGCTTTACTTCTACAAAGCTGTGTGGATGTCTAGCATGTGAAGCTGGTTAGAGTGGATGAATGTTTTTGTGACTGTGGAGTCACAGTGTGCATATGTGTACATGAGGATGACAAGAGAGGGATAGAAAGAGGCAGGGATGGAAGGAATATCAAATAGGCTTTAGAGGTAGGTGGTTTAGGGCATTTTTTACTAAGTGGCTCCTCAAGGGTACGAACTCCTGACAGGAGGAATGTGCATCTGTGGCCCATACAGTGACAGCTGTATCGGAGGGTGAAGGTCTGAGCGGTGGAAACTTCCCCTGCCTTCTAAGACATGCACCTGGGCCTAGAGCTCTGGGTCCCACCCTGCCCCACCCCAGGACCAAAATCCTGAGCAGGGCCTACTTTGTCCCATCAGTCTGCTCCTGCTCCCCTTTGCTCCCTTTGTAGTCTTCTCCAAACCAGGCCCCAGCTCCCCAGCCTGAGACAAAACCACCCTCTCCTCCTCTGCCCATCAGGAGGCACGATGCGGAAATGCTGCCAGGCACTGTCCCCAACAAGGCAGAGGGGAGTCCCTTCCCTCCCTCTCCCCACCTCTCCACTACTGTCTGAGAGCCAGGTAGCTGGACCTTCATTGCTCTAGTCACACCTCATGATAAGAACACATTTTATTAGAATCGTTATACATATCGTATAAATATATTTGTCCAAACTACAGATTGAGGGAGGGATAATGAGGGCAAGCTCTTATTGCTGTGGGGCAACCGGGAGAGGGAGGAAGGGGTGAGAAATGGGGACACCTGGGAGCATTTGTTTCCCCCATCCCTCACAGAAGGCACAAATGCATTATTTCTTTCCATGTGAGGACACTGGGGGAGGGATGGCAGGGAGCGGCAGGGATTAGAGTACAGAAAACTTCAAAAATACAAAAGAAACCTCCAAACTTCATACCTAATGGTGTGGGAAAGGCTGAGGCAGGATGCAGAAGGCCATGGGGGTGGGGGTGGGGGACAGAAAGAACCACTGAAGCTCAGAACTGAAAGAGACCTGAAGAGGCCATGATGCCCATGCCACCACCTCAATGCAGGCCCCCAAGAAAACTCAGGTAAATCAGCACAGACCCCGAGTAACAGCAGGTGGGGTGCCCCAGGAATTGGCTTTGGGGTGGCGGAGTGTGTGTGTG
>PITA01033330.1:0-12877 GCA_004023965.1 Spilogale gracilis | reverse complement strand
GCACCCCAATGTTCATCGCAGCAATGGCCACAATCGCCAAACTGTGGAAAGAGCCAAGGTGCCCATCAACAGATGAATGGATAAAGAAGATGTGGTACATATATACAATGGAATACTATGCCTCCGTCAGAAAGGATGAATACCCAACTTTTGTAGCAACATGGACTGGACTGGAAGAGATTATGCTGAGTGAAATAAGGCAAGAAGAGAAAGTCAAGTATCGCATGGTTTCACTTACTTGCGGTGCATGAGGGGCAAACTCGAGGACAGTGGCAGAAGGAAAGCAAATGGGAACTAGGGTAATCTAGGGAGGGAAACGAAACAACAGAGACTTTGAACACAGAAACAAACTGAGGGACTTGGAGGGAGGGGGGTGGAGGGATGGGAGAGCCTGGTGGTGGGTACTGGGGACACCTAAAGCATGGAGCACTGGGTATGGGGAATGGGGAATGAATCTTGAAACACTGGAAAAAAATTTTTAGTAACAATAAAAAAAAAAAAAGAGTGCTTTAAAGACTATAAGGTCCTAGGGAAAAAAAAAAAAGATTAATATTTTCTATTTTCAAGAAGACAGTTTAAAGATAATATCTAAGTTGCATCATCACTCTGGACTCTAGTTTCCTCAAGTAAAAATGAATGAAGCAGATTATGCTCTGTTACATTACACTTCTGTGTCTACCCCCATCTCCTCTGGCTAAATCCAACATATCACCCAAATTTCACTCAGGACTGTCAATCAATTTAATCTAAATGACATCTAGATTCAACAACAACAGAATACACATCACATGTACAGGAAACATTCACCAAAAAAGAGATTTTATATTGTAAGGCCATAAAATAATCCTCAAAAAAGCTGAAAAGATTAAAATCATACAAATTATTTTCTCTAAACTCAACAGAATTCAAGTAGAAATCAACAAAAGAAGGATACCTGGAAAATCCACAGATGTTTGAAAATTAAACATTATACCTCTAAATAACCAATGGATCAAGAAGAAATAAAAGGGAAATATTTTGAATTGAATGAAAATGAAAATACAATATCAAAGTTTGTGAGTCATAGTTAAAGCAACACTTAGAGAAAAATTTAGTAGATGCTTACTCTAGATAAGAAGAACTCTCAAACCAGTAATGCAAAAATCCTACCTTAAGAAACTAGTAAAGAGCAAAGTAAACCCAAAGCAAGCAAAAGAAAGAAAATTAAACGATAAAGTCAGAAATTAATAAAACAGAAAATAACACGAATCAAAGAAACCAAACACTAGTTATTTGAAACCCTAAGAAAACAGATAAATCTCTAAGCAGAGTGATCAAGAGAAAAGAAGAGACAGAAATTACATATAACAAGAATGAAAGAGGGAAGTATCATTATATAGCCTATATAAATTACAAGGATATAGAAATATTGTGGGGGCGCCCTGAGTGGCTCAGCTGATTAAGCGACTACCTTTGGCTCAGGTCATGATTCCAGAGACCGGGGATCGAGCCCCACATCGGGCTCCCTGCTCGGCCTGCTTCTCCCTCTCTCACTCCCCCTGCTTGTGTTCCCTCTCTGGCTATGTTTCTCTCTGTCAAATAAATAAAATCTTTTAAAAAAAGAAAAAAGAAATATTGTGGACATCTTTATACTAATAACCTTGAAATCTTAGGTGAAACTGATAAATTCTTTGGAAGACAAACTCTCAAAGCTCACGTAAGAAGACAGAGATAAGCTAAATAGCCCCACATCTAATAAAGTAACAGAAGTCATACTTTTAAACTTTCCTACAGGGAAATCTTAACACTCAGATGGGCTCACTGAAGAATTCTGTCAAACGTTTGCAGAATAAGTAATACCAACTTTACACAAATTCTCTCCAGAAAACAGAAGAGTAAAGACTTCCCAATCCATTTTATGAGACCAGCATTACTCTCCTACTAAAACAGACAAGGACAATGCAAGAAAAGTACAGTCCAATATCCCCCATGAACATAGATGAAAGAAGCATTAATAAAATATTAGCAATTGGGGCACCTGGGTTGCTCAGTCGTTAAGTGGCTGCCTTTCGTTCAGGGCATGATCCTGGAGTCCCAGATCGAGCCCGCATGAGGCTCCCAGCTCGACGGGAAGCCTGCTTCTCCCTTTCTCACTCCCCCTGCTTGTGTTCCCTCTCTAGCTGTGTTTCTCTCTGTCAAATAAATAAATTTTTTTAAAAAAATTAGCCAATGTAATCCATTACAAAAAGAAATATCCTCACCCTGATAAAGTGTATACAAAATTTACAGCTAATATTATACTTAATAATGAAAGACTGAATACTTTTATACAACATCAGTAACAGAACAAGGATGCTCACTTTACTCACTTCTATTTAATACTGTACTGAGGCCGTACCAGTGAAATGATAAGAAAAGAGAAAAACACATATCCATTAGAAAGGAAAAATTAGACCATATGTTCACAGACATGATTGCCTACAGAGCAATCTTCAAAAGGCATCTGCCCAAAAAACTACTATATCTAATAAACAAGTTTAGCAAAGTCACAGAATACATGCTCAATAAAGAAATGTTTCTATATACTAGCAACAACTGGAAATGGGCATATTTTTCAAATAAACAGCATTTAAATGAGCATAAAAAAACATTGGGATCCACGGGTACAACTCTAACAAAATATGTGCAAGACCTGTATATGTAAAACTACAAAATGGCGATGAGTCAAATCAAAGATTTTCACAAATGGAGAGATATACCATGTCCATAGACTGAAACATCCAATACTATCAAGATGTCAATTCTCCCAAATTTTCCCAGATTCTTGTAGAATTGACAAATTAATTCTAAAGTGTATATGTAAGGGCAAAAGATCTAAAACAGCCAAAACAATTCTGAAAAAAAGATCAAAGTTGGAGGATTCATATTACATGAATTAACGATATATGAAACTACAGTATTCAAGATAATGGTATCGGCATAAAGACAGACATGTAGAACAATGAAATAGAATAGAGTATAAAAGCAGACCCACACAAATTATTTTAAACAACTGATTTTTGGGCACCCGGGTGGCTCTGCCTTCGGCTCAGGTCATGATCCAAGAGGTACTGGGATCGAGGCCCGCATCCATCGGGCTCTCTGCTCAGTGGAGAGCCTGCTTCCTTCTCTCTCTCTGCCTGCCTCTCTGCCTACTTGTGACCTTTCTCTCTGTCAAATAAATAAATAAAATCTTTTTAAAAATAAATAAATAAATAAACAAACAAACAACTGATTTTCAACAAAGATAACAAGGTCATTCAATGGAGAAATAATTGCTCTTACAACAGAGTAGGACAAATGTTCATCTGCAAAACAATGAACCTTAAACTTTAAATAAAAGTTAATCCAAAATGATCATAGACATAAACATAAAACCTAATACTATAAAACTTCTAGAGGAAAATCCCATAGGAGAAAATCTCTGTGACCCTGGATTCAGCAAATATGTCTTAGATAAGACACAAAAAGTATGAAACATAAAAGCAAAAACCGATATAAGTGGACCTTAACATTTATAAATTTGTTATTTAAATGACAAAGAAATGAAAGGACAAGGGAAGGGGTGCCTTGATGGCTCAGTTGCTTAAGCATCTGCCTTCAGCTCAGGTCATGATCCCAGGGTCCTGGGATTGAGTGGAGCGGCAGGCTCCCTGCTCAGTGGGGAGCCTGCTCCTCCCTCTCCCTCTGTGGGCTGCTCTGCCTGTTTGTGCTCTCTCTCTCTCTGTCAAATAAATAAACATTAAAAAAAAAAAAAAGACAAGTCACAGACTGGCAGAAAATATTTAGAAAACACTATCTTATAAGGAACTGACTCATATCCACAATGCATACAGAAGTTTTACAACTTAATAATAAGAATTCAAACAGCCAAATAAAAAGTGTGCAAAAGGTCTGAATAAACATTTCACCAAAAAAAGGGCAAGAGGGTGGCTCAGTTGGTTAAGCAACTGCCTTTGGCTCAGGTCATGATCCCACAGACCCGGGATCAAGCCCCGCATCGGGCTCCCTGCTCGGTGGGAAGCCTGTTTCTCCCTCTCTCACTCCCCCTGCTTGTGTTCCCTCTCTGGCTGTGTTTCTTCCTGTCAAATAAATAAATAAAATCTTAAAAAAAAAAAAAAGGGCAAAAGAAATAATGATGACAAATAAACATTTTTTTATTGCTCAACATGACTTTATCACTAGATAAATTCGAATTAAAATCACAATATTCTACATACCCATAATGAAGCAGCACAAGGAGAAATTAACAAAAATTCCAGGGGCACCTGGGTGGCTCAGCTGGTTAAGCATCTGCCTTTGGCTTAGGTCATGACCCCAGGGTTCTGGGATTGAGCCCCGCACTGGTAGTTTGCTTCTCCCTCTTTCTCTACTGCTCCCATCTACTTGTTCTCTCCCTCTATCCTCTATGATAGAGAGGGCTCTCTCTATCAAATAAATAAATAAAATCTTTTCCAAAAAATAAGGAAAACAATCCCATTTATAATTACTCCCAAAATAATAAAGATACCTAGGAATAAACCTAACCAAAGAGGTAAAAGACCTGTACTCTGAAAACTATAAAACACTGATGAAAGAACTTGAAGACAACACAAAGTGGAAAGGCACTCCAAATTCCATGCTCATGGATAGGAAGAACAATTATTGTTAAAATATCTATACTACTCAAAGCAATCTACATATTTAATGCAATCCCCATCAAAATACCAATAGCATTTTCCACAGCATTTGGAATAGCATTGCATTTCCAATAGCATTTGTTCCACAGAACAAACAATCCTAAAATTTGTATGGAACCACAAAAAGACCCTGAATCACTAAAGCAATCTTGTAAAAGGAAAGTAAATCTGGAGACATCACAATCCTATAGTATGGGCACAAAACAGACACATAAATCAATGGAACAGAATAGACTATCTAAAAATAAACCGACAATTATCTGGCCAATTAATATTCAACAAAGCAGGAAAGAATATCCAATGGGAAAAAGAAGTCTCTTCAACAAATGGTGTTGGGAAAACAGGACAGCCACATGCAAAAGAGTGAAACTGGACCACTTCATTACACTATCCACAAAAATAAATTAAAAATGGATTAAAGACCTAAATGTGAGACCTGACACCATAAAAATCTTAGAAAAGAGCGCAGGCAGTAATTTCTCTGACATTGGTGACACCAGCTTTTACTTAGATTGGTCCCCGGAGACAAGGGAAACAAAAGTAAAAATAAACTATTGGAACTATATCAAAATAAAAAACTTCTGCACAGCCATGGAAACAATCCACAAAACTAAAAGGCAATCTACTAAATGGGATAAGATATCTGTAAATGACACATTCAAAAAAAGGTTAGTATCCAAAATATTTTAAGAATTTATAACACTCAATAAAGAATTTATAACACTCAATACCCCCCAAAAAGCAAATAATCCAATTTAAAAAATGGGCAGAAGATATGAACAGACTCTTCTCCAAAGAAGACACCCAGATGGCCACCAGACACATGAAAAGATGGTCATCATCACTTAACATCAGGGAAATGCAAATCAAAACTACAATGAGATATTACAACTGTCAGAATGGCTAAAATCAAGAACACCAGAAACAACAGATGTTGGCGAGGATGTGGAGAGGAAGGAATATTTGTGCACTGTTGGTGGAATGCAAACTGGTGCAGCTACTGTGGAAACAAGCATGGAGTTTCCTCAGAAAGTTAAAAATAGAAACACCCCATGATCCAGCAATTGCACAATTAAGTATTAAGTATTTACCCAAATAATACAAAAACACTAATTCAAAGGGATATATGCATCCCTATGTTTAGAGCAGTATTATTTATAATAGCCAAGTGTCTACCAAATGATGAATGGGTAAAGAAGATGTGCTGTGTATGTACATGTGTACACACACACGGGAATATTACTCGATCATTAAAAAGAATGAAATCTTGCCACTTGCAATATGGATGGAGCTTGAGAGCATAATGCTAAGTGAAATAAGTCAATCAGAAAAAGATATATACCATATGGTTTCACTCTTATGTAGAATTTAAGAAATGAAAGAAACAAGCAAAGGGGGGAAAAGAGACAGAGACAAACCAAGAAACAGACTCTAAACTACGGAGAAAAAAATTGGTGGTTACCAAAGGGGAGGCAGGTGGGGGATGGGTGAAATAGGTGATGGGGATTAAGGAGTGTACTTGTCGTGACGAATACTGGGTAATTACAATTAAAACTTTAAAAAAAAAATTCACAAGATACTACTTTAAATCATCACAATGGCTAAAATCCATCAGAATGGAAAACAACCTGGCAGCTTCTTATAAATTTCAACATACACTTACCACTAGACCCAGAAATTCCATTCCTATGTATTTACTCAATAGAAATGACAACATATGCCAACATAAAGACATATATTTAAATATTCACAGCAGCATTATTCATCGTGGTGGTTACTAGACTTTATACAAACCCACTGAACTATATACCTTAAAAGGGTGAATTTCATTGTATATACATTATACCTCAACAAATCTGACCTGTAAAACATTCAAAAGTCAGCTCTCCCTGACTCTATCCCCACTAGTCTAAATACCTCTTCCATATACTCCTCTAAATTATATTACAAATCTATAGCAATCAAAACAGTATGGTACTATGAAGGTCTATGAAGGTATTCACCAATAATGAGTTTACCAAGTCTAAGGATCTTGTCTTATCTGTCTCTGGAACCTTAACAGTAAGAATAATACCTGGTAGAAAGCAGATGATCAATCAATGAACCTAAGTAATTCTGGCTATTCTTCTGACACATCTTAGTCTTGTTTTCCTCTGAAAACTCCTTATTTCATTACTTGTTATATCTAATTTGTAGGTAAGTTTTGAGTTTCTGTAATGATAAGTTTCTAACTGGCTTAAAAAATATGTTTTCTCTTTCTCTTATTTTCTGTTATACCCAGCTTTGTAAGAAGATACCCAAAAGCTGACTCTCTGAAATTAGAGCAGGTTCGACATAAACCACAGTTGGCTATTTCAAGAAGATCAGTACCTAAGTAATATGTGGGTTGGAAAGCATGAAGTCCACCTTCTTTGGCCAAAAAACCCCAGCCAGACGACAGCCATACAACTCTAATGTTAAGAAGCATCATCCTCCATGAAATGTTAAGTACTTTCAGGTGAAAGGTAAGAGCTCAATACCATAGTCTATCCACAGAAAGCCAACTATGGTATGTGGGAAGACAGAAAAAGTATGCACCTCAGTGCAGGGCTCTGACTGGCCATCCTAAAGGCAACACGTATCTCATACTGAAAGAGGAGAAAGGCCCTAAGCCAAATGTCATTATTTTATAAATTTTCACTGATACCAGTCCTAAAACAGAAGAAAAAACATAAAAACAAAAAAGATTAAGAATCTACAGCAGGGCCTGATTGAGCCTGGGTGGCTCAGTGGGTTAAAGCCTCTGCCTTCAGCTCAGGTCATGATCTCAGGGTCCTGGGATCGAGGCCCACATCGGGCTCTCTGCTCAGTAGGGAGCCTGCTTCCTCCTCTCTCTCTGCCTGCCTCTCTGCCTACTTGTGATCTCTCTCTCTATCAAATAAATAAATTTAATTTAATTTAATTTAAAAAAAGAATCTACAGCAGTTAGAATTTAGTTACAGAAAATATCTATTACATGCATGAGGACAGAGGGTTTTCTTTTTTTTAATCTGAAAAAGAAAATGTAGAATTAAACTGTTTCTTTAAAAGAAATAAAGCAGGGGTTCCTGGGTGGCTCAGTTGGTTAAGTGCTGACTCTTTATATCAGCTCAGGTCATTTTCTCAGGGTCATGAGATCAAGCCCTGTGTCAAGCTCTGTATCGGGTATGGGGCCTGCTTAAGATTCTCTCTTTCTCTCTCCCTCTCCCCCTCTGCCCCTTCAACCCCCACCCCCATCCATGTGCATGCTCTTTCTCTCTCTCTAAAAACAATACAAATAAATGAAACAAACAAACCAGAAAGTCTATAATGAATAAATTTTAAGAAATATCAAGGATATTCATAGATAGAACTAACATTTTGGAATTACCTTTAACAATATCCAACAGGTATCACAAATAGATAACAGCAGTTATTCCAAGTTAGGTTACCAAGGACTACATGTATATATCAGTGTGGTACAGCACAAAGAATGAATTTGTAAGTCAGCCAGGCCTAGATTTAAATCTTAGCTTCACCTAGCAGTGTGATCTTGAGCAGTTACTTAAACTCCCTACGGTTCCATTTTCCCACCTGGAAAATAAGGGCACTAATACCAACCTTCACAAGGCCGCTATAAATATTAAGTATAATAATCTATGTCTGGGGATGGTAAATAGGTTTCATATCATCAGCAATTCTGATATGAATCCCAGAACACTGTCCAAAGGGATTAGGGAGCTACTTCTCAGCTCAGCTAGAAGAATGTTATGATCCAATAGCTACCTCACTCATAGGGACTTGATAATAATATGCAAGCCAGGCATTTGTCAGCCCTGTGTTTAATAAACAGTAACAGCTCTCTAAAAAACAAATTAAAAATTAAAAAATAAACAAATAGTAGCTCTGCTTCTTCCCAAAACAATTCAACTCTACTGGTCATAAGAGAAGTACTTAATAGTACATTCTATATTTACAACTTAATTTTTAGATCCAATAAAACAGAAGATTGCTTCTCAGCCTGTGGCTAAGACCAAATGCAATAAAAGAGAAGAAGCAGAATGCTACAGGAAAGCATGTTCTTTCCTGTCAAAAAAAAAAAAACAAAACATTCTTCTTACATTAACAGCTCAGTGTGCTTCTTCATTTCTTCAGTTAAAAATTATTTTTAAAGCTTGGCAATGCCTCAAAAATCTCTATAATTAAATAAACAATCATAAAGGTTCTCTCTTTATAGTAGGAAATGTAGACTCTAAAGCATATACGGAAAGTTTAGGTAGGTTTAGGGAAGACAAATACTCAAAACTACAGTCTAAAAATTACCTGCTGACCCAAGTATTTCAGCCCATCCAAATACACTTTCCATTCAATCAAAAGCTGGTAGATGTTCTCCTTTCCACCCCATATCTTCACCACAAAACAAGACACAGATGTATCAAGACGGTCTGGCATTATTCCAAAATCGAGACTCCGCCATGTTGGATTCTGTTGATGGAAAGGAAAGCATGAAGACTCTAATGTGTTTACAATTATTTCAATTAGATTATAAATCATTTTGTTTTTGAAAACCAAAAGACATCAAAAATATATCAAATTGCAGGTTTAAATAAAGCAGGAAGACATCTAATTAACACAATGGGGGTGATAATGGTATAAGCATACTTCAGAGATAACTGTAAGTTTGGTCCCAGATCACCACAATAAATACAGCAAGTAACAAACTAAAGCAAGTCAAATGAATCTTTTGGTTTCTCAATGCATATAAAAGTGATGTTTACACTATACCACAGTCTATTAAGTATACAATAGCATTATGTCTAAAAAAACCAAAGTACACACCCTAATTAAAAAATACTTTATTGCTCAAAAATGTAACCATCAGGGGCGCCTGGGTAGTTCAGTTGGTTAAGCATTTGTCTTTGGCTCAGGTCATGATCCCGGAGTCCCGGGATCAAGTTCCACATCAGGCTCCTTGCTCAGGGGGAGTCTGCTTCTTCCTCTGACATTCTCCCCTCTCCTGCTCTCTTACCCTTCTCTCTAACAAACAAACAAATAAATAAATAAATAATTAAAAAAAAAAAAAAAAGCATAACCATCATGTGAGCTTTTAGCCAAGTCATAATCTTTGTTCTGGCGGACGGTCTTGGCTCAGTGTTGATGGCTGCTCACTCATCAGGGTGGTGGTTGCTGAAGGCTGCGGTGGCTGTGGCAATTTCTTAAAATAAGACAATGAAGTTTGCTGCATTGATTGACTGTCTCTTCCTTTCATGAAAGATTTCTCTGTAGCATGCAACGCTGTTTGATAGCATTTTACCCACAGTAAAACCTCTTTCGGGTACCTGGGTGGCTCAGTGCGTTAAAGCCTCTACCTTCGGCTCAGGTCATGATCTCAGGGTCCTGGGATCAAGTCCCACATTGGGCTCTCTGCTCAGTATGGAGCCTGCTCCCCCACCCCCACCCCACTTGCCTACCTGTGATCTTTCTGTCAAATAAATAAATAAAAAATCTTAAAAAAAAAAAAAACCCTCTTTCAAAAGTAAAATCAATCCTCTTAAACCTACCACAGCTTTATCAACCAAGCTTATGGAGTATTCTAAATCTTTTGTTATCATTTCAACCATCTTCACAAAATCTTTACCAGTAGATTCCTTCTCAAGAAACCACTTTCTTTGCTCATCCATAAGAAGCCACTCCTCATCTGTTGAGGTTTTATCTACATGAGATTGCAGCAGTTCGGTCATGTCTTCAGACTCCACCTCTCATTCTAGTTCTTTCACCTATTTTCATCACGTCTGCAGTTATTCCCTCCACTCAAGTCTTAAATGCCTCACAGTCATCTATTAGGGCTGGAGTCAGCTTCTTCCAAATTCCTGTTAATATTGGTATTTTGACCTCTTCCCATGAATCATGAATGTTCTTAATGGCATCTAGAATGCTGAATCCTTTCTGGAAATTTTTCTTTCTTTTTTTTTTTTTTTAAAGATTTTATTTATTTGACAGAGAGAAACACAGCGAGAGAGGGAACACAAGCAGGGGGAGTGAGAGAGGGAGAAGCAGGCTTCCCGCAGAGCAGGGAGCCCGATGTAGGACTCGATCCCGGGTCTCCGGGATCATGACCTGAGCCGAAGGCAGTCGCTTAACCAACTGAGCCACCCAGGCGCCCCCTTTCTGGAAATTTTTCAATTGACTTTGCCCAGATTTAGCAGAGGAATCACTATCTACAGCAGCTATAGCCTTACAAAATGTATTTCTTAGATAGTAAGATGAGGAAGTTGAAATGACTCCTTGATCCACAAGGGTTCCAGAATGGATGTTGTGTCAGCAGGCATAAAAACAACATTAATTTCATTGTACATCTTTATCAGAACTCCTGGGTGATGAGATGCATTGTCCATGAGGAGTAATATCTTGAAAGGAATTCTTTTCTGAGCATATCTCAACAATGGGCTTAAAATATTCATGGAACTATGTTGTAAACAGATGTGCTGCCATTCTGGCTTTCTTGCTCCATTTATACAACATACGCAGAGTAGATTTAGCACAACTTTTAAGGGCCCTAAGATTTTCAGAATGGTAAATGACACTGGGTTCAATTTAGTCACAAGCAGCATTAGCCCCTAATGAGAGAGTTAGCCTGTCCTTCTGAAGCTTTCAAGCTAGGCACTGACTTCTCTAACTGTGAAAGTCCTAGAAGGCACCTTTTGCAGTAAGAAGGCTGTTTCATCTACATTGAAAATCTGTTGTTGAGTGTACCACCTTACTAATTATCTTCACCGGGTCCTCTGGATGACTTGCTGCAGATTCTAAACCAGCACTTGCAGCTTCACCTTGCACTTAACCCTCACGAACATGGCTTCTTTCCTTAGACCTCATGAACCAGCCTCTGCTAGCTTCAACTTTTCCTCTGCAGCTTCCTCACCCTCTCTCAGCCTTCACAGAATTGAAGAGAGGCTGGGCCTTGCTCTGGATTAAGCTTTGGTTTTTAAGGGAATGTACCGAGTCTGATCTTTTATCCAGACCACTCAAACTTTCTCCATATTAGTAATAAAACTGTTTGGCTTTCTTATCATTGTGTATTCACTGGAGTAGAAATTTTAACTTCCTTCAAGAACTTTTCCTTTACATTCATAACTTGGCTGTTTGGTGCAAGAGGCCTAGCTTTCAGTGTACCTTGGCTTTCAACATGCTCTCCTCACTAAACTTAATCATTCCTAGCTTGTGATTTAAAGAGGCATGTGACTCCTTCACTGAACGTCTAAGAGGCCACTGAAGGGCTATTAACTGGCCTAATTTCAATATTATTGTATCTCACTGGACTAGTGGAGAGGCCCAAGGAGAGGGAGAGAGATGGGGGAATGGCTGGTCGGTGGAGCAGTCAGAACACACACATTTATCAATTAAGTTCACCGTCTTTATGGGAGCACTGCATGGTGCCCCAGAACAATTGTGATAGGACCGTCACAGCATAACAAGTATAATCACAATGCAATGCCTGGGTAGCTGAGTAGGTTAAGCATCTGCCTTTCGCTCGGTACATGATCCCAGAGTCCTAGGATCAAGTCCCACATCAGGCTCCCTGCTCAGTGAGGAGTCTGCTTCTCCCTCTCTCTCTGCTGCTCCTCCGCTTGTGCTCTCTCTCTCTCTCTCTCCGTCTCTCTCTCTGACAAATAAATGAATAAAATCTTTAAAAAAAAAAACAAGTATAATCATAATGGAAATTCTGAAATATTGCAAGAATCACTAAAACACGACACAGAGACAGGAAGCAAGCAAATATTTTTGGGAAAATGTCACCAACAGACTTGCTCAAAGTCAGGTTGCCATAAACATTCAATCCGTAAAACCACATGATCTGCGAAGTGCAATAAACAAGTGCAGTGAGACAAGGTATACCTGTAAGCTGCACCTGCACAGCCAGCAAGCGTCTGTGGAGGGAGGAAACCGGGAAGAGGAGGAGGAAACCGGGAAGGGGAGGAGGAAACTGGGAAGGGGAGGAGGAACAGTGGCCCAGAGGCCAGTGCAGCCATGCCTGCCGGTGACCGTCTGGAAGATGGAGAATGGACACGGGACACGGAAGGGGGAGGTGTTCTGGAACCAGATGTGACAGGAGTTGCTGATGGGTGAAGGTGAGTGGCTGGCTGAGGGAGGCATCTAGAATGTCTCCTGGGTCTCAGCCTCAAATG
>PITA01033329.1:10000-12878 GCA_004023965.1 Spilogale gracilis | reverse complement strand
ATTTACCCCAAAGATACGGATGTAGTGAAAAGAAGGGCCATATGCACCCCAATGTTCATCGCAGCAATGGCCACAATCGCCAAACTGTGGAAAGAGCCAAGGTGCCCATCAACAGATGAATGGATAAAGAAGATGTGGTACATATATACAATGGAATACTATGCCTCCGTCAGAAAGGATGAATAGCCAACTTTTGTAGCAACATGGACTGGACTGGAAGAGATTATGCTGAGTGAAATAAGCCAAGAAGAGAAAGTCAAGTATCGCATGGTTTCACTTACTTGCGGTGCATGAGGGGCAAACTGGAGGACAGTGGCAGAAGGAAAGCCAATGGGAACTAGGGCAATCTAGGGAGGGAAACGAAACAACAGAGACTTTGAACACAGAAACAAACTGAGGGACTTGGAGGGAGGGGGGTGGAGGGATGGGAGAGCCTGGTGGTGGGTACTGGGGACACCTAAAGCATGGAGCACTGGGTGTGGGGAATGGGGAATGAATCTTGAAACACTGGGAAAAAAAATTTTAGTAAAAAAAAAAAAAAGTCAAAAAAAAAAAGAAAGGGGTTTTCTGTGATGTGACATTGGGAAAAAATAAGGACTTTCAACCCAGTGGGACTAAGGCAAGGACAGTGGCAAGGGGAGTCTACAGGGAGGAAAGTCTTCAACATAAACCTGATGGGTTTACACAGACATCAACGTGGAATTCACATAGCTCTGTCACGTGTGAGTCAAGATCACAAGAATCTTCTGAGCCTTAGAATGAAAGTCCATAAGGCTCAAACTAAGGAGGCCAATAGTATTGAGAACAGTTTCTCAGCCAGAACACTTGGGTCCTTACCCTGACTGCCACCCATAAGCATGGGCTGATGGTCAGCTTACTTGACCTCTCTTATCCCACTGTCTGAAGCTGTGGAGAAATGATACTCCCATCTCATGGTGAGGACTTGGGGGAGGGGACATGACCTCCAGTTGACCCAGATCTGGATGCAAGCAATTGGAGGCTCCTCAATACCTCCCCTTTCCTTGGAATGTAGGTTGAACTTGCCTGCTCCACTCCCAGAAGAGGTCCCAAGCACAATGCCTTGAGATAGTGATGTGGTGTTGAGACCACCTAAACTGAGTATGTACCTGAATAAACTTAAGGCCTCTCTGTAAACTTTCTAATTCTGGCAGGTGGACATGGAAAGCTACCCTTCTTGTGGCTGCCCAAGACAACCCTTATATGTATACTCCCTTGCTCATTAAAACTGCCGCATATCAGGACTCCTGGGACGCTCGGTCATCAGCCTTCAGGTCAGGTCATGATCCCAGAGTCATGGGATCAAGTCCCACATCAGGCTTCTTGCTCACCAGGGAGCCTGCTGCTCCTTCTGCCTGCTGCTCCCCCTGCCTGTGCCCTCTCTCTCTCTCCCTCTCTCTGACAAATAAATAAATAAAATATTTTTTTAAACTGCCACATACCAATCTGGAGAGGCCAGCCTTTACTTCTGTTTCTCCTTACCTCTGTGTTCAGGAGCTACATTCAGATTATACCTGGGAAGATGCAAAGAAGCTGTCAATCAAGAGAGGGTGACCACACATCTCAGTTTTCTCAAGAAAATCCTGGTTTATGCTGCTCTCCTGCCAGCCCATCTGTTTTAGGACTTCTTTCACACTCTAAAGTATCCCCTTTGGACAAATAAATGTCATCATTCTACACACTGGGTTGTTGTTAACAAGATTAAAGATGGTTTGCTCCAGCGTCTTGTCTCAACAGACTGCTCTGTTATTGTTTGCAATTCATGTTTTAGTAAATTTTGAAAACAGACAAACACCCAAGGATGCTTCCCTTTGAGAAGATTAATAGACCAACAGTATGTGGAATATGCTTGACAGAGAAGCTCTGTGCAAATTATATGTCAGCAAATATTTCTAAAAAAGAAGTCAGAACAGTATAAAGCAACCCATGAATCATTGAACACTACATCAAAACCTAATGAT
The DNA here is from genome assembly GCA_004023965.1 of Spilogale gracilis. Classification (NCBI taxonomy): domain Eukaryota; kingdom Metazoa; phylum Chordata; class Mammalia; order Carnivora; family Mephitidae; genus Spilogale; species Spilogale gracilis. The sequence continues at coordinate 10,899 of PITA01033329.1, read as the reverse complement.
ATACTATATGTTGGCTAAAAGGACATAATAACAATTTTAAAAATACTTTTCTTTAAACATAGGAGTTTTACCTCAGATCTCAACATGACCTAGATCTTTCAAACAATGTGAAGTATAACCAAGTTTCCAGTGATCTCTGATGGTCCTAGTATTCCTTTCAAGGTTTATCATAAGAGCTTTCTCATTGCATAAAATGAATCACTAGCAGCTGGCATGAACACAGCACCTGCTCTGTGCCCAACCTGGTCTTGAGGCTTTATGACAATCCCACAACTATTCTCAGTTTACATAGAGACACAGCTTTGAAATCTCTATAGCAGGCTTGGCCCATGGCAAGTAGTGACCCTGCCCTAGGAATGGCCTAGATACTGTGATCAACCAACATCTCTCTGCTTTCAAGTTGTCTCCAAGGCCAGGCAATTCTTAATGTTGCTGGCCTGGGTAAGTACCTCCCTCCCCAAGATCTAGACGTTGAAATGATCTTAATAAGAAACAGGTTCACTTCCAAAGAACATGGCTGACGTTAATGTCCCAAGAGCCCTGCAGGTGAGGGACAGACCTGGTTTTACAGAATGAGTGGGGAAAAAAGATGTGGGATATCTACTCCTAAAATATTGCCAAGTTGACCCATATCAGTAACTGACAATTTATAAACATTTATAGATCATATAAATTTCAAAAGAACACCTTCATAGGCTTTTGTGCCAAAGCATAAAATTCTAAGAAAGGATGGTTTTCACATAATGTTACTAATTTAATGATATACAGCAAGGCCTCAAATTACCAAAACATTGGTGTGAGTATATATCAGGTCTTGCATGAGCCCGAGGACAGGCCAAATATGACTCACTCTTGCTGCATGCTTTCTCTTTCTCCCATGACACAAGGTGTTCAGGACA
>PITA01033329.1:0-5000 GCA_004023965.1 Spilogale gracilis | reverse complement strand
GAAGGCAGTCGCCCAACCAACTGAGCCACCCAGGCGCCCCCTCAGAAATGACTTCTGCCACAAAATGGAACAGACTGACACTTGGCCCTACCTCTGAGCAGTGTATTTTCCAAGAATACACAGTTTGATAACTGAATAATGGTTTTCAAAGAATTAACTTTTAATTACACTTTTGACATATAGGAATATAGAGTGTGCATAATTCTTAAATCCTGTTTGCCTCTCTCTTCTGTTTCTCTCACTACTTTGAATTCTACTCAAATATCTCTTTCTCACTGAGAAGAGTGGAGTTTTAGATTTTTTCCAGGTCTCAGTGTCTTGCTAAATAGAAGAGAGCTGACTTTACATATTTTTTTCAGTCTTAAATGTTGCAACGTCACATGTCATATAGCCTCTGAATGGATAAATGAGATATGGTCCATACATACAATGGAATATTACGCCTCCATCAGAAAGGATGAATACCCAACTTTTGTAGCAACATGGATGGGATTGGAGATTATGCTGAGTGAAATAAGCCAAGCAGAGAAAGTTAAGTATCATACGATTTCACTTACTTGTGGCTCATAAGGAGTAACAAGGAGGACAGTGGGAGAAGGAAAGGAAATGTGAACTGGGGTAAATCAGAGAGGGAGATGAAGCATGAGAGACTTTAGACTCTGAGAAACAAACTGGGGTTTTTGGAAGGGAGGGGTGGGGGATGGGTGAGCCTGGTGGATAGTAAGGAGGGCACTTATTGCATGGAGCACTGGGTTTGGGGCATAAAAAAATGAATCTTGGTACACCAAAAAAATAAAATAAAGTAAAAAAAATTCCACTGTGAGAGAATGAGAGTAACCTGGGAAAAGAAATCTTAATGTTATTATTAAATAGGTTTTCCTCCCAGGACCCCTGGTAGAGTCTTGGGGTTCTCTCAGCAGTCCCTGGAACCAATGCAGTATATAAGTACGTGTGTGTGTGTGCACACGCGCACGTGTGTGTGTGTGTGTGTGTGCAGTAAAATTTCTCCTCTGCATACAAAAAAGATGAAATTAAGAAGACTCTTAATTTCAAATGTTAAACACATGTATTGGATTCAAGAAAGACCACCAAAACTCTTACTTAACATTATTATTATTATTATTATTATTATTATTATTACCTCATCTAATGAATAGAGAAATCCTCATAGTTATATTAATAAAGTTATTTAATAAAATCTGGTGACAACTCTTAAAGAAATCTAAGTAAAGAAAGAATAGAAGAAAACTAGTTAGAACTACCAAAAAAATCCAATTTTAAAGTCAACAGCAAACAATATTCAAAATTAAGTGCTGAATATACTTCCAAGAAAACCAGGAAAACAAAAACTGCCTGATATATTGATTGTTAGTCAACATTGACTTGTAAGTCCTAAGTGTCACATTAAAATAAGAAGACAAAATGATCATAAATATTTCCAAAGTTGAGTTAAAATACTTTCATTTACTGACAGTGCAATTCTTTCACCAGGAGATATGAGGTTTGCTCACCAAGTACCACTGAAAGTATTAAAATAATATAATGAGATGCTTTGTAAGTGGCTGGATACTTGCTCAAGCTATACAAATAGGACAGCTTATATGCTCTTTGAGAGAGCCAGTGAGAATTTACAGGGAAGAAGATATCCCACTTGCAAAAGTAACAAAATCATAAGAACAAATCTAATAAGTAAGATAGATACATACTATGTCTCTGGACAGTAGTCATACAAATGCCAATCTTTCCAAAACTGATATATAAATGTAATGTACGTTAAAGTTGGATCCCCTTGGAGTGATAGCAGGAACTAGACAAAATTATTTTAACATTCGTATGGAAGAATATGCATCTGAAAATGTCCAAGATATTAGGAAAAACACTGGATGATGACTTGCTTTATCAGATGCTGAAACTAACTGAGAAAGAATTCACCTTGATCCAGATTAGTGTTGGCACAGAAATAGACAACCATAATGTGGAACATGATGGAGAACTCCAAAACAGATCCACATTTTCCCAACATCACTTAGTGAATGCGCCCTCTTTTCCCAATGATTTGAATGTCACCATTATCTCTGATCTGGAGAATTTGAGGACATTCTCATGTAAGTTATTGGCCCTCTATTTTTGAGCTGTTTTGGTGAGTGCAGTTCCATTAGTGGTTTATATACTCAATAAGGCTGCTTCTACCTCATTCATTCTACTTTTTGCAAAATGCCATGGCATTTTTCCCTTGTGTGTTTTTCCTGGTGAACTTTGTGTCATTTTTCAAATACAAAAGCCAATTTAGATAGAATGTCAATCCACTGAATTTATAGTTTGATTAATGTAAATACAAAATGGACCCATGAGTTAGGTAACTAAACATATAACATAAACAACAGTATTCGTATTCAAAAAAAATTGGGGGCAGACATTGCAAATAACCAAAGAAGACATGGTGTCTAATGATATTTTAAAAATTGGAACTGGCTTTAAAATTAAAATTTAAGAGCTAGAAACTTCAGAAAATAGTTGCAGTGAAGGCCAGGTTCCTTCTGGATGAGGAGGTAATGGAAGGTGAATAAGTGAACACTCTCCAGGGCCTCGTGATAGTTGTTCCATACATTGGTCAACAGAGCAGGACAGTTGTGCTGTTTCCCGGGATAGTGTTACCTAGAATAATAAAGGGAAATGTGTGTTTATAGAAGAGCTAATAGAATTGTCTGGCCAGACCCTGGGAAGTCATTTCACCAGAAATGTTCAAATCCAAGACACCTCATCCTCTCTCATCACCTCCTTCAAATCTGGCCTGAAAGATTATCTCATCAGTGAATCCTTTCCTGTCCACCTTACTTAAAATCAGGACCCCTTTTAATTTTTCTTCACGGCAATTTAAGTTTTCTCCATGGCATTTACTGCCTTCTAATGTACCACCTATTTTGCCTCCTTATTGGGTTTCTCTTTCTCTCCCCTTGATAAAATATAAGCTTCGTGATGACACAGATTTTTGCCTGTTTTCTTTACTGACGTATCCCCAGTGCCAAGAATGGTACTTAATATGAAACTAAAGGGAAGGAAAATTTTTCCTTTACCCTTCAAGTTCTTTTAGCTGGACTGATAATTAAATTTACTTAAGAGAGATTATCAAGAGAATATAAACAGTTTATATATGTATATTTTATATATTTTATATATACAAATTTTATATATATGCAAAATAAATAAATCCCAATATTAAACTGAGACCTAAAGAAATGACCAAGGCAGGCAGTTTTTATATTTTCAGACAAAGAAACAATAAATTCACTGAAGAATTGACAGGACAGAGAAAACTTAACTTTGGAGGCTACAATTAGTAAGGAATTCTAAACAAGGCTGGGCTGTGGAAGTAAATTAGTAAAAAGTAACAGGGATTATTTATACAGCCTTTGTGGCTCAACATTTTCTATCTCTGGTGATATGGGACTCTATCTCCTAGTAGAAGGAGGGACCTCACATGAGGAGATCTATTTACTGTTTTCAAGGCACAGAAGATGGTCTGAGTGTCCTTATGCATTCATTGCTTTGTAAGTCAATTTTACTGAAAATAATCCACAAGCCAAAGTAGCACATTTGGGGGCAGTCTGCAAAAAAACAAGTTCACAAGAGGTATGTCAGTGAATGACCCTGATGTAAGAATTGGTCACTGGGAGGACCCAGTCTAGGGACACTCAATGAGAGAAATGAGTTCCCAGGAAAGTCCAGATCAGAGATGATAGGAAGTGGCAATGGAATTGAAGAAAAGACCATTCCAGATGACAGTACACAGAAAGAACCATCAGCAAAGAAATGGGAGCTCCAGGTTGATCTGACTTGAATTGCATCATGTTTTTACTCTCTTGGGTACTGGAGATTACAGTGAAATGTGATGGTAGGGGTGGTAACCAGAAACACTGAGCCTGAAGCATGTAAGTGATTCACTTCAGTGGGTCAGCAAGCCCTGTCTATGTGGGGACCTAACAATCCCACTGACCCTGAGGATCTTATCAATACCACTCAAGAAGAACTTGTGTCCCACTGGGATGGAGATTCTCCATGGCTTATAATAAAGGAAGGAATTATGGAATTTCACTTAAAAGCCAGCAGGAGTTGAGATATGACAGATGTGAGGGTGTCAAAGGGATGAAACAGATTCATCTGCCGACGAGGAGAGTCCTTCCCATTGCTTCCCATTCCTACTCACAGGAATGTAGGCAAGTAAGTGTTTTCCTGAGGTTTAGGGTACAGTGGAGTAGGGCAAATGGGATGCTCAGTAAGGTATGGGCACAGTGGAGTAGGGCAGATGCGGATAGATGTGATTCCTAGGCATGACCACAAGATGTCTCCCTTCCAGGGACAATGAGCTAAACTGCACATCCTTGTCTGAATAACTGCATCCACCTTGATCACCTGGACAACTTCTGTTCATCCTTCAAGTCTCAATCGATCACCTGACATCTTGCTTAGGAATCCGGGATTGACCTTCCTGCAAACATTAGTATAGTCACTCTCCAACTCCCTCTCCTTCCTAATTCCTGGTGTTTAGTAGAGAAGGTGACAGGTAGAGGAGAAGGCAGACACAATTTTGGTTTCAGAGTATTCAAGAAATGAAGCAACGGGAGGTTAAATGAGGAGAGTTATGATTGCTTTCACAGTGTTTACCCTAAGACCACAGGTCCCATGGGAGATGTTCCAAGGCTGTGCTTGGAGAAACTGAATGGACTAAGGAAACCACCTAAAACATCACCACATTCAAACCTCAGCAAAGAATTCATCAAACATTCTCTCCCATTCCAAGTGTGTTTATTCATCTAACAGGGAAAATGTGTTCTAAAGACCCCATCACCCCTCCATTCCAAAAAAATGACTTAGTGCTGGTTTAAATCTCATTGATGTTACTAAAATGGATCTAATTTTCACAAGCTCCTCTCCTTTGGTCTCTTTAAAACATCCCACGCTCGGGACGCCTGGGTGGCTCAGTTGGTTAAGCCACTGCCTTC
>PITA01033328.1:0-12872 GCA_004023965.1 Spilogale gracilis | reverse complement strand
AAGAATTACCTTCTAATACTAACTGATAAATAAAAGATACTATAAATGAATTTAATAATACTTTTAGATAAATAGAAATTTACTTAATTACAATAAAATCTAGTACATTTGAAAAATGGTAGTATTATTGATGTGTAAGGGTATTGTTTAGTTTATCTGCCAGGAGCCTGCTCCTCAGCTAGATTTTTATAAACCTCTTTCAGTAGCAGTATAATCGCTGGTCCCAGGCTTGCAGGCCTCCAATAACTATCTTGATCTTTTACTCTTCTGTGAAGACTGATTATCTGTCCCCTGCTGTTTATGTCACCCTTGGCCCTCCCCCCTTAGGAATTTCTAAGCACAGTAGTAAAGAAACATAATCGACACAGAAGACTGTTAAGTTTAAGGTGTACTATGTGTTAATCCGATACACGTATATTGCGAGATGATCACCAAAGTAGCATTACTTAACACTCTTATGTCACGAAATTACCATTTCTTCTTTGTGGTGAGAACTTTTGAGGTTTACTCTCTTAGCAACTTTCAAGTATCTAAAATAGTACTATTAATTATACTCACTGTGCTGTACATTAGACCCTCAAAACTTACTCATCTTATAACTGGAAGTTTGTACCTTTTGACAAACATGTCCCAGTATCTCTCACCCTGCAGCCCCCATTTATCACCATTTTACTCTCTGTTTCTATGAGTTTGGCTTTTGTGGATATCCTATATAAGTGAGACTGGACAGTATTTGTCTTTCTTTTGTCTGCCTTATTGTATTTAACCTTAAGTCCTGTCCATGCTGTCACAAAGGTCTAGAGTTCCTTCTTTCTCATGACTGAGTAATATTCCATTGTGTGCGTATATCATACATCATGTATATAACAAAAATACCACATCTTTATCCATCGTCAAAACCACAATGAGATATCACCTCCCCTCTGATAGAATGTCTATAGTCAAAAGACAAGAGATAACAGATGTTGGTACAGATGTGAAGAAAAGGGGACTCTTGAGCACCATTGGTCAGAATGTAAATTGGCGCAGCCTCTATGGAAAATAGTACAGAGGTTTCCCAAAAAATTAAAATAGAACAACCGTCTGATCCAGCCATCCTAGTGATGGGTGTATATACAAAAAAAGTGAAATGAAGAGCTTGAAGAGCTATCCTCTCTCTCTCTCTAGTAAATAAATCTTTATATATATATATATATATATATATATATATATATATATAGAGAGAGAGAGAGAGAGAGAGAGAGTCAGACCCTTTGCAGAAAATGTTTGTTATTCTTCTTTTATCATAACACAAAGGTTTGTGTGTGTGTCTGTGGTTTTTTTCCTTTTCCTTATACAGACACTGCATAACTTGCTTACCATACTGTTTATTGAAACAAAAAAACTTTGTTTGAAGATAGTCTTCTTAGCAGAATCTAATTGAGGTCAAGAAAATGTGGGGTCACTTCCACTTCTTTGAGGGCTCTGAGATATTTAAAAAATTGGCATGTCTATGACACTATACATTTGTGAAACCCATAACACAAAGACTGAACCTTAGGGCAAACTTGGACTTTAGTTAATAATAGTGTATCAATATTGATTCATCAGTTGTAACACGTGAACAGTAGTAATGTTCATAATAAGGGAAATTGTGTGTGTGTGTGTGTGTGTGTGTGTGTGTTGGGGGAAAGTGTATATTGGACTTTTGTACTTTCTGTTCAGTTTTTCTATAAACCTAAAACTGCTCTAAAAATTAAAGCCTATTATAAAAAGTGAATGAATATCCAACTTGGATTATTTACGTAACATTTTTCTTACTAGTAGAACTATAATTCTGTTGGCATGGCACTATACCTAGTTTTAAAAAAAAGGCATTGCCTAGCTTCTTTTGCAGACCAGGTGTACTTGAGAGAGAGGCCTGCTCAATGAAATACATCATCTGGATGGAATTTGGGCACAATTCTTAAGGGAAAGCAAACCCAGTTAGCATCTGCCCTTTGACCCTTCTCTTATTCCCATTCTTCTTGCCTAATACCTTGTATGAAGACCTAAACAAGCTCATAAGGGAAGACTCGGCATTCCTGGAGTCCTCATCTTTGAGCTGCTATACTAGCCAGCCTTAGGGGTTGCCAACCTCAGGATTTTTTAATTTCATGAGAAAAAAAATTTTTTTAAAGATTTTCTTTATTTATTTGACAGAGAGAGAGACAGTGAGAGAGGGAACACAAGCAGAGGGAGTGGGAGAAGGAGAGGCAGGCTTCCTGCTGAGCGGGGAGCCCGATGCAGGGCTTAATCCCGGGACTCCAGGATCATGACCTGATCCAAAGGTAGACACTTAATGACTGAGCCACCTAGGCCCCCCAAGAAAAAAATAATTCTTTTATTATTTAAGCCACTATTACTTAAATTTTCGGTGAAGGAAGCTCAAATCGTCAAAAAATTATATAAGAGTTTGATCTCATCAGTGCATCTCTGTGATAACTTGCTTTAGAAGAGGAATTGGAGGCCAAAGCCAGAGGAACACTCCCCCTGCTCCACCTGGGAGTGGCTACCTGAACTAAGTCCTAACACATCCTGGAAGCAACAAGGTTGGTGGATTTCTAGGTGTGCTGTATGGCATGCAGGATTTATATTTCTTTTTACTAAACTCCTGGATTAGTTCCATTATATTGTGAAACCAAAATCTTTCTAGGACTTTTCTTTTTCTTTGTTTTCTTTTTTTTGGTGGAATACATTTTGGAGTATTTTTTGTATAGCAGGTAAATTTTTTTATTGCATATATGTATATGTACACACACATATGAATGCATATATACATATATATGCATTTCATTTTATCTTCTCATTTGAGTTATATAGAATTTTAATTTCAACTTTTCCCCTCAAATAATGTTAAAGATTTTGTTTACTTACTAGGCAGTGGTATTTACTATCTACTACCATTGGTACTCGAGTTCACTGTTCCTGATAAGAATTATGGTGTCAATCTGATTATTATTCCTTTGAAGAAATTTGTTTGTTTCACCTTTCTAGATGCTTTTAAGTTATTGTTTTATCCTTGGCATTCTGAAACTTCATGAGGATAAATCTCCCTCTCTCCCCTGTACAAATACTTGCATATATTTTACACATACACACACACTCCCCGCCCCCACCCCCCATTTTCATCTTGCCCACACTCTCCATCTGAAGATGCCTGGGTTTTCTTGGAGCTCCAAGCATATATTTTGCCTTTTGGCTTCAGGACCAGCCAGTACCTTAAGTTTGATTGAAAAAGTGGGCTGACACATTGCCAAAGGGAGAAGTTGCTAGAGATTTACATTTGCTTTGTAATAGAGAGTTTTTGAAGGATATGAATAAGAGACACCAAAGGGAAGTTGGAGACTCTTTTTAGAGTTTGACAGCACCAAGATTTGGGGGATATCTGCCTACGAGCCATGAAAATCAAGTTCTGGACCTGTTCCTACTTAATAAAGTCTGCAGAAGATTTCACTTTCTCTGTATAGAAGATGAGGATGTGGAACCATGATGGCCCTGAAGGTCCCTGCCAAAGATCTTAAGTTCTACTCAGTGGTTCTTCACAGGGGGATGCCACTGCCTTTAGGAAGAGTTTGGGAACATCAGAAGTGTTTTCGGGTTGTTGGAACGGTTGGATGCCACTTTTGCTATTTAGTATGCAAGCCCCCAAAATGACCAATATTTTAGAGTAAGTGGTAAAGTCTTACAAAAGAAATAATTGTTCAGAAAAAAAATAAGTCAGTAGTGTCCTACTGAGAAGCACCATGAGACACAGGACTTCCACCTGTGAGGTAATGTCTCCTACTTCCTGGAGCCTCCTATCCTGGTCCTTCCTGGGGGAAGAGGGGACATGACAGGATTCCTCTAGCTGGTTGACAGAGAGTCTAACCTTGTTGCTTCCTGGTCTCACAGATAGCTTGAAAGGAGCCATTCCATCTCTCTGAGTCCAAGGTCGGCCATCCGTCTTTATGTAACCATCAAAAACTATGCTACATTACAAGTTTGCATGTTTCAGGGTCCCTTTCCTATATAGATAAGTTTATTCCTTTATTTTCACTTTCTTCAAACCAAAGTCTATTGGACCCCAGATGTCATTCCCCATGACTGAAATGAAAGAGACATGGTATAAGAAGCAGGCTCTTTCTAGTCAGGGCCTGGGGAATATCAACAGCAGTTTAGATTAAGGAGGTCTCTAAGCAAGACAAGGTCTTTGGTATAAGGATTTTACATGTGCTCAGCATACCTGAGGGAAAGAATTTTAGATCCATGAGGTAAAATGCTGAAGATTAAGAGCTACTAATTGGGTCTCGCCTTTGCTGTGCTTTCATTAGCTTTGTAGGTTGTATTGACTTAAAAGCAATTTGAAGATTCACTATTTCATCTTAAAATATGTGTTTTGTATGTCAAAGCCTGCTCCTGGCTTGGTTCAAATCCTCCTTAGAGACCCATTTTAACAGGAACAGGCCATTCCAGTGGAAATCTAATTATTCAGGAATAAACTTTCACAATTCTGTAGATAGCATGAACTGAAGATCTGAGAAGTGGGGGAGGCAGCAACCCACAAGTATGCTACCTGATTCTCTGATTCCACCTAGTCCACCCCAGCTGCCCTGGCCTCTGTGTGTTCTCCAGCTCTGGGCCTAGCCCAAAAGGCCTCTAGGGATCTGGGTCCACCTATCTCTAGAGTTACTTCTGCTGAATACTTTCCCCTCTACTCCCTCTTAGTTTAGTTAAACACTGAACTGCCACATTTTCACCAATGAATTTAATCTTTCAAAAGTTTGGCCAATTCTGTTTTTCCATGGGGATGGTTCTCTGTCCATTTCCACTCTTACTCCTTAGGAAGTCCAGTGGGTCCTTTAATCCCCAGTGTAGGAATCACCTTCCAGGGGTGTCTTCCTTTCTATTCTTGGACTTATCCCCATTATAACCTTTCTCTAAGTGTGGCATGAATTACCCCAGGAAGATTGGTTAAAAGTGCAGATTCCTGGCCTATAAACCAGATTTACTGAATCTGAGCTCTGGGGTGGGACCTAGAAATCCACATTTTTCATAAGCTACTTAGAACACTTAGAGGAGTTTTGAGTGTAGTTTTCTGTTTCTTATACAAAATCATACACATTTTAAAGTATTTATTTATTTTAGAGAGAGAAGGAGAGTGAGCAGGGGAAGAGGCAGAGGGAGAGGGAGACAGAAAATCTCAAGCAGACTCCATATTCAGTGAAGAACCCAAAGTGGGGCTTGATCCCATAATCTTGAGATCATGATCTGAGCCAAAATCAAGAGTTGGGCCACTTAACCAACAAAGCCCCAAGCACCCCTAAATTGTAAACATTTTGATAGAGTCATGTTATAATATTTAGATTTATATCCATAGTACCTAAATAGTGCCTGACACACAGTTGGTAATGAACATCTTTTTGTTGAAACAATACTCAAACCATACCAAAAGTATGATTTAAGGCCTGAGTTTGCATCCTGGCTCTACCACGTGCTGGATATATGATTGGGACAAGTTATCAGAACTTTTCCTCAGTTTAATTTATAAATTAGAGATATTAATACCTACTTGCCAGTGCTTTGTGATAAAAATGAGACCTACATCATTATTAGCCTGATGGAGGCTTAGATGGTTTTAAATCTTCAGTACCAAAAGGCTAAGAAGAAACTCCCTTGAATGGAGGAATTTCTTTTTTTTTTTTTAAGATTTTATTTATTTATTTATATGTTTGTTTGTTTGTTTGTTTATTTATTTTTGAGAGAGAGCACAAGAGCAGGGGAGCAGCAGACAGAGGGAGAAGCATGCCCCCCTGCCTTCTCCATGGAGCAAGGAGCCTGCTGACCTAGGACTCCATCCTGGCGCTCTGGGATCATGACCTGACCTGTAGGCAGCCACTTAACCAAGTGAGCCACCAAGGCACCCCCTAATGGAGGAATTTCTATGGGATGACTTTTCAAAACTCTGTAGGAATTCAAAATTTTAGCAAATTTGACCCAGAGTTGGAAAGACTGAACTGCTGGATGATTCTAATTCTCTTGTCGTGGTCCACTGGGCTGGTATTTTTCTGGATATTCTCTGGTTCAAGATATCTGGTATTCATAGTCTTTCCAGACCTATAAATGGTGGCGAACAGGTTGACTAGAAGGCTGTGTCTGAGCTGTTTGCCTATAGGCACTGACTTTTCTTTTATTTCAACAATGCATTCGTCTCTCCATCCAGTTAGCACCCTTTGGGCATCTAGATGTGGAAAGTAGTAGTAATTGCCATTTTCTGAGCCCTGATTATGTGCCAGCCCCTGTGCCAGGAACTTTGTGTGCTCTCTCTCTCAATTTCCACAACACACTTAGGAGATAGTGTTGCTAGCTATCCCCATTTTACAGAAGAGGATCTTGAATGTATTTTTTTCCAAACTCTTATAGAAAGAAAACCTAAACCACCTTACCTAGAGTGCTCTCTGCTTCCACTGGCATAGACCTCATCACATACATTCAGGAGGAAATTCCCAGTGTAGGAAGGAACGTGACACAAGAGTGAGCAAAACGAAAAGCAAAATCATTCTTTCTTGATTTTAAAAATCCCCTTTCTCATTAATTTTCCAGGGATTAACAAAGTCAACTTCTTATTCAATTTGTGTTATTGATCTTCATGCCATTGCACAGTTTTCTTCCACCATTATACACTCTTGTTTTCGGTCATGGTTTGGAAACAATGATTGTTCATAAAGACTTGCACTCTATAGAAGAGATATGGATATTTTGGAATGCATAGCTGATCTTGCCTTTTATAAGGTGGGTCAGCAGTAGCTACAGGAAGCTCTCAGGAGGCCCAGTTTTTTGTTTTTTTTTTTTAAAGATTTTATTTATTTGACAGGGAGAAACACAGCCAGAGAGGAAACACAAGCAGGGGGAGTGAGAGAGGGAGAAGCAGGCTTCCCGCCGAGCAGGGAGCCCAATGTGGGACTCGATCCCGGGTCTCCAGGATCATGACCTGAGCCGAAGGCAGTCGCCCAACCAACTGAGCCACCCAGGTGCCCCGGCCCAGTTTTAATATGTATCCAAAAGGCCTCTTCTGAGGGTGGAAATAGGCTTATATTTATTTTGACTTTAAGAGTATTTCAGACTGTTCTGTCATAACCTCAGAGAATGGTTAGAGATAATTGTTTTGGCTTTTTAATTTTAAATTCTATAGCCTTTTAATGTCATGGCTGTGTTTATCAAAGTATTGCTGAATGGGAGGCCTCTGAAATATCGTGCCATTTCCAGTTTGCTCACCAAGCCCAGTTTTCTCCCCACTGTTGTGGTCGAAGACAGGTTTCTAAAGTTTTACCAGAAGTGGTCTGTCTATTCTTGGTAAAATTGGCTCGTCAGAGTCTATCCAGGGTATATGGTGATTGTTTCTTATATGCCTTGTCCAGTTTACCAAATAGAAAATGTTGTAATTTATTGGGGCTTTCTTTCTTTATTGGTTATTTTTTGCTTTTGTTTTTTATTGGGACTTTCTGAAAAGAGATGATTAACATCTTGTTTTCTGAAATCTGTATATCAAAAAAGTCTCTAAAATGTGGAACATAACTCAAGTGTCTAGTGCTGCCTTTCCCCAACAGATTATTTTAAACTTTTATCACTCATGACAGAATGGGAGGGGTGAGGTTATCTTATAAATCTTTAGTACAGATTGAGGTAATAAATTAAAATACCATAGTGAGAAGTTTCCATACTGATTAAAATAATAATTAAATGATTGAGGCAGAATAAACAGTTTTACAAGTAAGCATGTAGGCTTTGGAACATCCGGACATTCAATTCTAAAGGTTACTTTGTTTTCCACTAAAGTGTTTTTTATGTGCTTGAAGCTGCGAGGAATAAAATAAGCTTGTTTATAATCTTTTTTTAGGTGAGTAATAAAGAATAAATGAAAATATTAGGTGCTAATATATACTGAGGAGGAGAAAAACTATTATCAATAAGTATTGATAATATACTTATCAATATATTATCTCTATATAGTTATTAATTAGTATTGAATACTAATTAATACTTAACACAGTGATGTGATAGGGCATTAATTACTTATCATCACATCTTCAGACTTATGGATTGGAGGGGAAAGTGCCTAATCCTGAAAGTTTTCAAATAAAACAGTCACATTAGAAATTGTTCTATATCAGGCTATAATAGAATTTGATTTTTACTTTTATGTTGTTTCCATGTTAGAAAACATTTCATTGAAATGTATTTGATATTTACAAAGGCACAATCACTACCATAGGATGATGTAGTAATGATACTGAAATGAATGAGATTTTAGGGTTTCTCTTATTCTTGTAAAAAATAGACCAGTGGTACTGCCTGTGATTATTCTTGATTTTTACTGTAAGTTTGTTAGCATGTAAGCAAATACTTTTCCAGAATAAATAAGACTATGATCTTCATCCTTAGAAGAACAAGTCAGAAAGAATGGATGCTGACATGGCTTATCTGAAGGCTTTCCATTAAGGTCAGTGCTATAAATAGACTGGTAGTACTAACTACAGGGCAAATACTGCCATGGACGATGCTATAAGGAGATATTTACGGTTTCAAAAGAAATCAACTCCAGGTCACAAATCAGAAAACATGTTCTGACATGGAAGGGGTGGGAAGAGGTAAACAAAGAGATTTATCAAGCATTAGTTGTGATGAACATGCAATTTGCAGAGGAAAATTGATTTTTCACATAAATCAGTGTGTTAAATATGGTAGTCTAATAAGATATTCGGACTGGTATTTCCACATCATACATTAAAATTTTATTTGTGTGCGTTTGGTGGGGGGCTTTCATATTTGAATAAAGATCTGCTTTACCAAGGATTTGCAGTGAATTTATCTTATGCAATTAGCTTTGTTGCTAGGCAGCCCCAATACCAGTTTTGATGTGTAATTTGCTTGAAACTATTAAAAGGGTTTTGCTGAAGGTTTGAAACCATCTGAATTAGCCTCAGAGAGCATTAGGTGTTGCTATTTTAATGAATTGAAGCTTTGCATTTGGGATTAAGTTTAGTGAAACCAAAACAGTTTGGCACTTTGGGAAATGAATTGTGTTGAGCAGAATTGAGGGAAATGTAATACTCACTCTGTCTTTTTGGCTTTCTGAACTTTACTGAGTAGTGCCCACCCCATATCTTAATTTGGGGACATTTTCTCTTAAAGAAAATGCTGTGAAGCTTCAGTCAGAGGGCCTTCCTCTATTTAAAGCTGCTCTGTCTTTGCTTCCTTACCTCCACACCTCGGTGAAGTTATGGGCACTAGGAACCTAGAGTCAAGTCAGGGAGTTTCAGTTTTTCCTCCAACACATCTTTCCTGCTCTCATCTTGGTGCTTGGAGGGCCATCCCAATGTCTTATACAGTTTTCACCTCTATAAGCCTTTGGTCAGATGCTTAATTCAATCTTAAAATTCTGAGTTTCCTAGGGAGTTGTTTTTGATCTCCTTTATGTTTTTTTTTTTTTAATTTTAATTTTAATTTTTTTTTCAGTGTTCCAAGATTCATTGCCTGTTGTTGTTTTGAGGACTCTGACTCACCTGCTCACCTGTGGGCTCATCTCCCAGAATCCCAGCACAGGTATGACTGGGCTTTGCATATTCCAGGGGTAAACTTGGACAGCTTCTTTGACTTTATTCTAGAAAGGGATTTCTGGAAAACCTTTGGCTTTGGGTGACCTATAAAACCTTCTGCTAGTACAACTTCTGATCTGAAAGGTACTTGGAGAACTCTGGTTTCTAAGTCAAAAGATGTTTTTTATACTCCATTAGTTTCTTCTTGAGTGTATTTATTGCATTTTTTTCTTAGCAGCAGCTGCTTGAATTACAGACTATCTGCTTGCTGCTCGTCTGGGGTTTTGCTGTTTAAAGTTTGAAATCCTACTGCATGCAAAGTTTATACTTAGTTGAGGCATATAAATATATCCTTGCTTAAGGATATGAATATATTAAGATATTTCTTTAAAAGTTGCCTTATCAGAGCCCCGAGTTTTCCCGTGAAGAGGAAAAACAGAAAACATAAGTGTGGTTCAGGACATTAAAAAAATATAACTGATTTCCCCATGATTGCCATAATTTCTGATGGTAGTAGTTTCACATAAAATGATCTCTTTTTTTGTCATTGTGAATTCTATATCACAAATGTTTAGGTTAAGAACTATCATCTACCAAATGATTTTCTTCTGAATGCATGTGGCTTGGACCAGGATGTCATCTGGATAGAGTTGATGAATGTGAGTATTTTGCTGTGAATAAATCAGGGCAAAATATTCAGATATAGAGATAAAACTTGTATATTACTTGCTAATCTAAACTTAGTAATTAATAATAGTGCATTATGGTTTTTATTTCTGAGTGACCTGTTAGTATGCAAATCCTGTGGTATGATGATGTCTTAGATGACTGGCCATTAACATTTTAGGGTTTCACTTAGATTGTTTTCCAGTATAAGCGTTGACTGAGATGGACTAGTATACATAAGCAGAAAGCTATCAAAACAGCATAAGAGAAAAGGTTGACCAGGAGCCTCATATTTTCTACTTACCCTTTATGTACTGAAAATAGCTTTTATTCATATTTGGAGTTTTCTATAATGTCTCTTCTGTAAAAGATTAAGAGTCCTTTAATGCTAACAGCCAGAAATGGACATAACTCAGGCTTTTGGTTTTATGTAGCCAGATTTCGAACTTCTCAGTTTGAGAGGGTTCAACTTCATTTTCAGCAATTTAACACTTTGTTATAATTATGTATTTACTTCTCTGTCTCCCTACTGTACCAGGAGCTTCTGTGAGTCCCTGTATGGTAGGGAATCTGCGACATCTAACATAACACATAGCCCACAGTAGGTGTTTAGTAGAAAGGTGTGTATGAGGACACATTCTCTGTCACTGGATGCTTGAGCAGAGGCGCATTTGCTGTGGGATCTGTTTCTGCTTCTGTGACTACAAAGCATCAGAGGCAGGTGCTGTTGTATGGGGCAGGTAGTCGATGTTATGATGCCCATCAGTTAAAATATTCTTTTTGAACCCGGAAAAATCCACTCCTTGACATCACTGCTGTAGTGAGTAAGAATTTCCTCAACCAGTATTCCCTTAAACCAAATGATCACATCTTGACTGAAGACAAATACTAGGAATTATCTGATGAACTTAAAAAAAATCAGTTGAATATCATGCTGGTGGCTCTACCCAGAATTCAATTAAAGTGGCTCAGACTATTGAAGAAGCAAATATTGGGAAGCAAACATCAGTCTGGTAGAGCTATTCTAGTGGAATGTTAGATGCTGTGACCTACAGATCTACAATAAGATAGGATCTATTATAGAAATTCATTCATCACTCAAGTATTTATAGTCCACTTGATTCTATAGATTTTTCCTTGCTCTGTATCTTGAGTGATAGGTTTTCTGTATCTCTGCTTTATTTAATACATATTTGAAAATATTCAGTTCTTCTGGAAAGAAGAGCAGGATGGATAAAAATTATAGTAGACAAAATGGTAGCTTATAAGATATAGACAAAATTCATAGGATATTTTAAATATAGATGGTAAACAAGTAAGAAGGTTGGGAAACAGGCGACCTTCTCTAAGATACATTAAATATAAATATTAAGTTTGTAACCTGTGAGACTGGAAAGGATAGAAAAACAAGAAACTGTGTGTGTGTGTGTGTGTGTGTGTGTGTGTGTGTGTGTGTGAACAAACAGGACTTTATTCCTCTGGTAAACATCTTAGTATGGTTGGACCATTCTGACCAGGAACTGAGCTGGGAGCAGAGCCTGGCTTCTGTTCCTCTTGCGATGGGCTCTCTACCCAGGGCATTGTAAGGAAATGGGGTAGTGGTAGGAAGACCCAAGGCCAGCAGGGACTCTTCCTGAGTAGATGCCAATGCTTTGGACAAGTGGGTCTTATAGAAGCTTAAACTTACATGTAAGAGGTGAAGAGGCCATTCCTTCTTCCTGTTCTCCTGGAAATAATCATACCACCTGCCACCTTCTGTTCTGGAGATCTGGCCCAGAAAACCCAGCCGTGAAAGCCAGAAGAGGCAGACACTAAAGATTGAGCCACCCAGGTGCCCCTCATATGTGAAATGGAAGAAACAAAACAAATGAACATAGTGGAAGGGAAGGAAAAATAAAATAAGACAAAAACAGAGAGGAAGGCAAATTGACTCTTAACTATAGGAAACAAACTGAGGGTGGCTGGAGGGAAGTGGATGGGGAGAAGGGATAACTGGGTGATGGGCATTAAAGAGGGAACTTGAAGTAATAATGAGCACTGGGTATTGTATGCGACTGATGAATCACTAAATTCTACCTCTGAAACTAAGAGTAGAGTATATGAATTTAATTGGATTTAAATTGAATTTAAATTAAATTTTTGTTTAAAGTTAAGTAACATAGAGTTCAAGTAATCATACTACTGAGTTTCTTTTCCACTGAAAATATCCTCAATGGCAAACAAATACATTAGTTTCTAAACAATTCTTATTCAAAATCTCTGCCCAGAACAAGGCAGCCTCATCTTTAAGTTGGTAGCTTAGTGGTTCTTCAAGAAAACAGCTTTTTGATGTCATATAAATATAGGCAGAACTTGATTGTCCAGCCTTTCAAAGTGTGATAGATGGCCTTTTTCCTTGAGAGGTGAATAAATCGTCACAACCTCATAAATCTTAGTAATCAGTTTTCCTCCTAGTTTTAAGAATTTTCATGAATAGCTCACAGGGGGTCCATTAAACAAAAGTGGGAGAAGAGAAATAGGGAAAAATAAAAAGTGAAAACCAGAGTTAAAGTAAAAAATGAGGAAGGTATGGGTAAGCCTTTGTGTGTGTCCAGCTGACAGGTGTGTATCATG
>PITA01033327.1:0-12875 GCA_004023965.1 Spilogale gracilis | reverse complement strand
TGGAATCTGGTTTTCAGAGTCTTTCAGCTATCATTCCCTCCCCCTCTCTTCCAGTCAAAACTCCCATGCATATGGCTCTCCAAGTGGTATTTCTTCCTACGGTGTGGTTCAATATTGTTAAGAATATATTTACTGGTGGCGCCTGGGTGGCTCAGTGGGTTAAAGCCTCTGCCTTCGGCTTAGGTCATGATCTCAGGGTCCTGGGATCAAGCCCCACGTCAGGTTCTTTGCTCAGTGGGAAGCCTGATTCCCCCCCCCCCCCGCCTGCTTCTCTGCCTACCTGTGATCTTTCTGTCTGTCAAATAAATTTTAAAAATCTTAAAAAAAAAAAGAATATATTCATTGACTCAAGGAACTTCATGGACTGAATACCTGCAATGCTCACTCAATACAAAGATAAATAAAAAACAAATCCTTCTTTTCAAAGAGCTCATCATCAGATGTGGGAGACAGACACATAGGTATAAAGTGATAAGCTCTGTAATTGAAGTAGTCTTTGGGTGTATTAGAAGTCTGAAAGGGGTCTGCAATCCTATGGATTGAAAGAGCATTAGGGAAAGCTGCTCTGAGGCCTCTTTTAAGGGTCAAGGATGAATCAGCATGACAAGGAGAAGCCAGGCCATTCAGAGGGAACAGAGGGAATAGCATAAACAAAAACATGGGGACATGAATCTGCATTCATACATAATAAATACGGGGTAATATTTGAGTTACAACTGGTAGCCTTTTTGAACAGTTGTTTAAGTTGATACTAAATTTGACACTGTCTCAACTTTTTTATTCATTCATGCTGAGCTTGAATGCTTATATTTGGCATAAGAAGGATTTTTTTGTTCGTTTGCTTGCTTATTTAAAATTAACTTTTTGGTGTAAGATTTAAATACAGACATTTTAGACTTAAAATGACAAAGAGTGAAACTAGCAAATGTTGGGGCGCCTGGGTGGCTCAGTTGGTTAAGCGACTGCCTTCAGCTCAGGTCATGATCCCGGAGACCTGGGATTGAGCCCCCCATTGGGCTCCCTGCTCGGTGGGAAGCCTGCTTCTCCCTCTCTCACTCACTCTGCTTGTGTTCCCTCTCTAGCTGTGTTTCTCTCTGTCAAATAAATAAATACAAATCTTAAAAAAAAAAAAAAAGAAACTAGCAAATGTGGAGAATACAGAGCTGTCCATTGAGGGTAGATGTATCAAATAGTAGCATCAGTGTAATATTCGTAACAGATCTGGCAAACAGTTTCCCATAGTGTTAAAGCTATATCTACCCCATGACCCAGAAATTCTATTTTGGGGTATTTACCCAAAAGAAAAGAAAACATGTGTCCACTGAGGGACTTACACAAAAAAATGTCCGGAGTCACTGTTTTCTTAATAGTCCCAAACTGGATACAACCCAAATTTCCACCAAGAGCAGAATGTGAACAAACTGGTGTATGCACAAAATGAAATACTGCTAGGTAATAAAAAAAAATGAGTTATCATTGTAGTCAACAACATGAACTTCAAAAACATGATGCTGTGTGAAAGAAGCCAGACACAAGATCTTACACTTTGTGTGATTGCCTTAATTCAAAGGGCTCCACCAGGCAACACTTCTCTGCGATGAAGGAAATCAGGACAGTGATTGTCTTGGGGTAGGAGTGGTGTTGGCTGGGAAGGAGCATGACAGTTCTTTCTGGAGCTGTGGCAGTGATCTTATTATATAGCTATGGGTTTCCTGCACGCAGGTATCAACCCGTCAAACCGCTCATGAAAGACCAGTGTGTTTCACTTCCTGAAGAGTATACCTCAATTTAAAACAACACTGAGGTCAAAAAAGAGGAGCAGCATGGGGGTGTTAAGTCACAAAAACAAAGAACCAAGAAGAATTGGCGAGTAAATCAGGACCACACACACCCGATCACATTCCTGATCTTTAGACCTCAGCTGACATTTGTAACACTGAGCAATGTAATAGGGACACTAAAACATGGTAACATGGTACCACTCCCATTCTTCCTTCCTTTGGGTTCTGCTGCATAGGTGACAATTGCTAGGAGTGAGAAAAATTTTGCAGCTCCACTCTAATAATATATATATCTACACACAGGTATGTAATGGGTATTAGGGAACTATAGCTATTCAGAATTAGACAAGATTCCTTAACTTTCCAGATGAGGAAATGGAGTCCAGGAGGTTGGAGGGTCCTCTCGTGGTTAGTTGTCAGTCAAAGATAGCAAAGCACACTAACAGTTGGGGGGCAGAAAAACAGCCCCAGCTTCGAGGAAATTCTGGGAACCATAGCCTGTATTGTTTGTTTGCCATCACTATTTATTACTGTGTTCTCAGTAATGAAGGGTAAGGCTGTCCCATTTATTGTCTCTTGTGGACCAGACCCTGTCTAAGTGCTTCACGCATAGCATTCCTAATCCAGTCCAACAAGTGTACAAGGTAAGTTCTATTTATGTATTCGAAGATGAGGAAATGAAGGAATGGAGAGGTCATGTGACTTGTTCTCCCCAGGGCAGAAAAGAAACCTAAGTCAGTTTTATTCAAAACGCCATGCTCTTTCCAGGAAGCCTAGCTGATCCTTTGAATATTAAGTTTACTCTTTTTTAATCAATAGTTACACAATTGTGCCTTTTTAGGTGTTAGACATATACCCTTTGATTATTTTGGTCTTATCAAATTTGTATATAAATTACTATTAGCCCATACTTGCCTCCTTCCTAGAATATCTCTATTTAGCACTTAATAGTTAAATAGAAAATTTCATCCTGTTTTTCTTTGTAATTTTCAGACAGACAAATTCTCGATCGCTTTGTCCGTTCTCACTGTGACTTTGGCATGGGAAGAAAAATAAAGGCAACAGTTCAAATGAAAAAAATTGAAAATCAGTAAAATCACTGGATCATTTTCTCAATAATGAAAAAAAACACAAGATCCAAATTGTTCCAAATAATATATTCATGGCTTTGTGTAATTTTGTTTTGTTTCATTCTGTTTTTAAACAATAAAATCATTAAGGCCATAAATCTTCGACCCACCAATGTATCCAGTAGGTTTTGCTATGTTTTTTTCCTATTCTCTTGTGGATACTTAATTTGGGGTTTCAATTTTGATTACCTCTTTGACTCAGAAATTATGTGGAAGAGGCCTCTTAATTTTCCAATAAATAGAGGATTTAAAAAAACTTTTTATTGTTGACTTTCTGTACAAAAGTTTAAAAAATTCTGTGTTTTGGGAAATTTAGCAAAGTTTCCTTTTATGCTAAGTGTGTGAGTTGTATATTACATGAATATAAGAAGAAAAAAATGTGTAGTTTATTGTATTTCTCAAATCCCTTATATATTTGCTTTAATTGTATACCTGAACTGTCAAATTCAGAGAGAATAATATTAAAAACATCCCACAGTAAAAATGTTTTCATCAGTTTTCTTGTATGTCTAGGGTTTCATGTATATTTATATAATATATGTTAGGAATACATTTATATTTATATATGTAAATATATAATATAGATAGCTGCTATGTTGTTTATCAATGCTTATGATTCATACAGACCTTTTTCAGTGATTAATTTTTCCCCTATTACATGTTATTCCTCTTTGACTTTATTAATAATTTTGGCCATCAATTACATTTCAACTGATATTAAGGTTGCCATTCATGCTGGGTTTGCTTTTTTTACCTTTTTTTGGTATATATTTGCCTTCCCTTAATTTCCTAATTTTCTTTGTAAATTTCTTTCAGTATGCTATTAGAAACACCTTATGTCTGAGTTTTATGTTATAACTAAGACGAGAATTTAGTCTGTAATACACAATAATTATGATGCTTGACATACTTGGTTTTATGACTTCCATATTATTTTTTGTTATTCTTTGTTCCTTTTAGTCTTACTTTTCCTAATTTTCTTTATTATTTTTCTTACACTGTTAATTTTTTTTGAGAGAGAGAGAGTGGGGGAAGGGGCAGAGGGGCTAGTGCAGAGCCTGACTTGGGGCTTGATCCCATAACCCTGAGATAATGACTTCAGCAAATCAAGAGTTGGATACTTAACAGACTGAGCCATCAGGTGCCCCTTACACTGTTCATTTTTAATCATACTATTTTTCACTATACTAGCAGTTTTTAAAAATCACACATGGCCATTGCTAAATTTGGATTTCTCTATTGGTATATAAAAATTACACTTTCCTATGTTTCCAGTACCTTTTCCTTATAATTCCTCCCTTCCCCACTGCCTGAGAGGACGTCTTTAATTTCCCATCCCATGTTGTACTTCCTACTCCAACCAACCACACACATGGACTTGCACACTCACACACACTTCATTGCTCAGATAGTCTGGAATTTTTGTGTCAAGTTTTTCTTAGGGATTTCCTTACAATTTCCTGTCCTATTTAAAGAAGACTTAAAGCATGCAAATTTTCAGTCACATCATCAATACCATCCATTTATGTTTAACTGTCACTTGTTCATGCATTCTCGTTTTCCCAAATGACTAGATCCATGTTCTGACTTACTTTTATTCACTTAGAATAGTTTCTATGTTAATTTCCTCACATGGGTTACAAAGGTGGTGACACGCTGAATCCTAACCTGTCCCCAAATATCATTCTTTTGATTAAATGATATCTTGCCTGGGTGTAGAATTCTTGGAACTTCAATTTTCTCAACAATCCACAGTCATCCCATTGTCTTTTGGTTGAGAGTATGATTTGTAAGTCAGATACTGGTCTGGTTCAATTACTGCCACAAGTGATCTGGGCTTTTTGGTTTTGTTTTTCTGGAAGTTTATAAGATTGTCTCTTTACCTTTGGAATATTTCAATAATTTTTTGAGGCTATGTTCATTTTCATTTGGAATTTTTCTTGAACTTCAGGTAATTTTTTTTATTTCATAGTTTTTTATTATGGCCTTTCTTCTCTCTGTTACTCTCTATGATAATTTTTCTCATTCTGAATATAATAATATTTGGGGCAGAGGCCTCCTGGATCTGTCCTTGGATCCTTTTTTATTTTTTGTTTACAGTTTCCTTTTTTTGGTAATTTATCTATTTATTCATTTATTTTTTATTATGTTCAGTTAGTCAGCATATCATACATCGTAAGTTTTTGTTTTAGTGTTCAGCGATTCATCAGTTGTGTCTAACACTCAGTGCTCATCGCATAGTTTCCATTTTAAAAAATGTTTTTGACTTATTTTTTTAAAATTTTTGTTTGTCTGTTTTTGTTTTTGACTTCTGTTGTATATTTCCTCCTTTTGCCCGATCAGAACATCAGTTTGGTTCTTAGCAATGAATGTTCTGTTTATCCTATTTTAAAAATCCAGGCATCACATTTTATTTTACCATTAATTTTAGAAAGGTTAGTTCACTCCTTTCAGGCCTCTGAGCCAAGAGAAATGAGCCTTAGGGGAAGGCTGGTCGGTATTTGTTTACTGCATGAACAAAGAAGGGGTGAGGCTATTACAGAAGGGCTCCATTTCTGCTCAAGTGCTCACAAGGGTCCCATGCCCCCTCTGGGCTCCTCCAAGAAGGGGATGGACAATCCCTCCTCAACTGCACAGACTGGGTAAAGTTTATCCCAGTTATAAACTCCTCCAGGTTTTATATGGTTGTCAGGCTTGGGTAGCTTGTCCAGGAACCACAAGCTACGAAGGGACAGATATGGGCATTCTGGAAGGCATAGTCCCACATCTGCCCATCTGGGCCTATCAGAGAAGCCTGAAGTCTGCAATCCTTGTGCTGGGCTCCAGCAGAGCACCTTCTCCCATGGCTCTGTGCCTACTGCTCTCTCACGGCACACGGTTCAAGGAAAACAAGATGTGTACCTACTCCAAATCGCACAACAATCTGTGGCTTCACATACAGCCCAGGTCCCTCTCAATAGTGTGCAGTTCAGCTGGTGTGCGGCATTGGAGTCTATCTGAAGCTCTTTAGAGATTTGGAGTATCTTCAAGCCTTCTCTGTCTCACTCCCTTCTCTGCTTCCCTGGAAATCCTGTGGGACGTCTCTCCTCTGCTCCCTTCTCTGAATGACAACTGCCAGCAATATTTGCATGGAGGGAGCAGCTTGACCATTAAGGTTTTTATGGGTCTCTTATTTGGACCGGTACCACTTTCCACTTTGATTTTGTATCAAAGCAGTAGCATCCCAGTGGTGTCTCTACCTATAAGGGTACTTGCCTCACGTTAGCAGTTCTGGGCCAATACCTGAACGTCAAGCTGCTGTTGATGTCTTTCTTGTAGTACTAGGGATTTAGCTGTGGCCATCCTGTAGTTTCCATGGATTCTTTCTTCCTATCTTCATAACACTTATTCCAAGGCATGATCCACACTCCATGGAGATCTTGAGCCAAATATTAAACAATGATTAGCCACTTCAGTCATATTTATTGAACATCTACTATATGTCAAGCAGTGTTTTAGGCAATAGGAATACACTAGCAGTGGAAAGAAAGGTATGGAGCATACAGTCTAGAGGGAGGGACAGATCATAAACAAGTAAAAATGGACATTATAATTACAGAATATAAATGTTACACAAAATATGAATGGTGTTGTGGTAGAGAATTGTGAGAGCTTCTAGAAGGATCATATAAACTGAGCCTTTAAGAGTTTCTGAGGTCCCTGTGCCTCAGTCAGTTAAGTGTCCAACACTTGGGGGTGGCTGGACGGCTTAATTAGTTAAGTGACTGCCTTTGACTCAGGTCATGATCCTGCAGTCTCAGGATTGAACCCCGCATCGGGCTCCCCGCTTGGCAGCAAGCCTGCTTCTCCCTCTCTCACTTCCCCTGTTTGTGTTCCTTCTCTAGCTGTGTTTCTCTATGTCAAATAAATAAATAAAATCTTTTTTTTTTTTAAGTGTCCAACACTTGATTTTTACTCAGCTCATGATCTCAGGGTTATGAGATTGAGCCCCATGTCAGGCTCCGTGTTCAGTGGGGAGTGTGCTTGAGATTCTTTCTCCCTCTTCCTCTGCCCCTCCTCCTGATCTCTTTCTCTCAAATAATAAATCTTAAAAAAAAAAAAAAAAAAAAAAAGAGGAAAAAGAGCAAGCCAGGTGAAGAGATGAGGCAATAGATTTTCAGGCTTGGGAAACAACAAGACAAGGCCATTCTGGTAGGAAAAGTCTTGAAGTGTTCTAGAAACTGGCAGAATGCCGAGTGACCAACGTATGGGAAATTGGCTGGCCACAGGGTACAGAGGGACAGTCATAGAAAAGGAGGCCAAGGAGGCAAGGCTCAGCTCATGTATGGCCTGAGTGCCCCTGATTCCTGGCAGTATGGACTTAGTTCTTCTTGTTTCTGTGCTCCACATTACTTAATACATTTCTCCTGACTCAAGTTGTGGATCACTCACGAACATGGCTCGAATGAATGCTAACCCTCCTCTTCAAACTAGGCTGGTAAAACTTTGTCTAGGACTGGATTTCTTAGCCACTGTAAATGCATCTTAGGCTTTCCACGTATCTTCTAAATGAGAAAACTCTACACTCTGGGTGTCCCAAACAGGATCATTGACCTCCCTCCTAAAGAACTTCTTTTTAATGTTCTAAAGTTTACTCTTTGTTCTGTGAAGTTCTATGGGTTTTGACAAAAACATAGAGTCATTACAGTATTGTACAGAGTGGCTTCACCACCTGTCCGAGATGGTGCATGATCTGCCCCTCCTGCCATGCCCAAGCCACCAGAAACTTTGGTGGAGGTACCTATGAATGTGAATGAAAGTCCCTCTGGGCTTTCCTCGCCTAGAATCCAGAAAGCCAAGTGCCCTGTGGGTCGGGGCAATATCACACACAATCCTTTGTGTGCTTATCTAAGACATATAGTTCCATTTAATCCTCCTCCTGGTAATCATATTTTTGTATCTCTTATCTTTATTCCTTGATCCCTCTGCCTCAGTGGTCTCAACTTCTGTGAGTTTAAGCCATCACTCTGTTCCCAGGAGTAGCAATACTAATCCTGTCTCTAGGGCGGGTGCAAAAGCAGTTAAAGATTTAACTGCACCACCCAACTTCCTCACTTTTGAATAATAAAAGACTGGGGCCCTTGTCAGTCAAGAGAGACAAAGGCAGAGGCAGCAAGAGAGCCTTCCAGGAGAGAGCCGGCAAACAGCAAGAGAGACAGAAGAAGAGACAGAAGCAAAGTAAGAGGGCCAAAGCCAGAGCTAGAGAGCTAGAGCTAGAAAGCCAGTGCTAAAAAGCCAGAGCGTGAGCCTGAGCCTGCTTCATAGGTCTCTCTTGACAGACCTCAGGTCTGTCAGCTTGCATCAGATTTCCGTGTCCATGTCATTATTTCGCCCGCCAGACATCCCGTGGTTCAGGACCCACATCTCTGCTGAGGCTGACCCCGGGCGGTAACAACCACTCCAAAATATCACCTGGGTTTCTCCTATTCCACCCTCCCTTGCTCTTCCCAAATCTCTTATTACTTCTTTGGAAATGGTTTTGGTATTCTAAGGGCAGGAGGGCAAAGAAATCCATACCAAATCTATTACTTCGTGGGAGACAGCCTATAGATGAGTGTTACCTGGACATGACTAGACATGCTACATACAGAGTTGCAGGACAGGTAAGTGGCTGCCACCTAGAGCCCGAAATTCTGCCTGTAAATACAGTACTAAGATATATTACTTAACTGAATTCTTCTTAAGGCACTCTGGGAACCATGGTATTGACTGTCTGCAATTCTTCATCTCTTTCTGTATGTATCCACACCCTTAGCTATGCAACTTTGTAGTCTCTCCTACCAAGGATGGAATGTAGTTCTCAGCCTTCACCGGTGAGCTTGGCCATGTGACTTGCTTCAGCCAATGCGATGGTAGCCGACTCAAATCTAGACTGGTCCCAGGAGGAGGATGAGAGACTTGTGGGAGGGATCTACTGCTATGGTCTGAGTGTTTGTGTGTCCCCAGATCCATATGTTGAGATCCTAATCCTTGAAGTGATTATTAGTCAGTAGGGACTTTGGAAGGCAAAGCCCTAATGATTGGGATTCATGTTCTTATAAAACAGGACCCAGAGAACTCCTAGCTCTTTCTGCCTTTGAAGGCCCAAAGCCATCTGAACCAGGAAGCTGTCTCCAGACACCTAACCTGCTGGAACCTTGATGTTGGAATTATAGCTTCCAGAACAATGAGAAATGAATGATTCTTGTTTATGTACTACCTAGCTTCTGTTATTTTGTTATAGCAGCCCAAATAGACTCATACAGCTATCCCAGCTGACCTACCCTAGTGACCCACAAACAAACCGTGAGTGAGAAATAAATCAGTTTTGTGGCATGCCACTGAGATTAATGTAGTATAGTTGAATGATCCAGGCACAGTATCTATTTAGATGAGACATCTTGGGAAACCTCAAAATGAAATGAAAGGCTTGGTAGAATCACTCTCTTAAAAATATTAAGTCTGATCACCACTAAAAATGGGTAGTGTTTAAAAAGTGGAGAGTGTGGTTGTGTTCCCTTGCATTTTAAAGTCTGCCAAATGGTGAAGGCATTTTAAACACTGAAAACTTCAAAGGTTCTCATGAGGCCAGTAGCCACTGCTTATTTTAATGTGCCAAAGGATGTGAATGATTGCTTTAATATGGCTCCTTCTCAGAGCAGATTATCGAGACCAGATCAGTCAATGCATTCAACATGAGTTAGTTATGTAGTACTAGTACCTCTATTATTATATTTCAAAGAGAGTAGTGTTTCAACACAGACAATGATTCTGAAATTGTTTCTCTTGTGGAATCCCCTGATGGCTTTTTTGATTCCCTTTCTACTCTTTTGCAAAACTCACCCCTGCACACATACACACCCAATAAAAAAATACATATAACAGATTTCTATGCTTTCCAGAAATATCTGTTCTTTGTATTTAACCTCCTGAAGAAACTGTGATATAAATATATTTAAATTTGTTTTTTGTTTAAAACACGTTTTCACAAATGGAAGAGTAGAAAAATAACATCACTTGAAATTAAAGACTGCAATAATTTATTAAAAAATGAAAGAAGAAAAAGAGAAATCACAATGGGACATTTGACCTTAATTTTTCATTATGTGCTAAAAATCTCTCTGTATAGGAAGTGTTGAGCCAGAGCAATGCTTCTCAATCTTGGTGGCACAACAGAATGGCCTGGAGAGATTTTTAAAACCCTGATGCCATGGCCACTACCTGGACCAGTTTCATCAGAAATTCTGGGGTTGGAATCTCCAGGTGATTCTAACGTTCAGCAGAGATGAAAGGCTCTTATTTTCTCCTGCCCTTTAACAGAACCTGACCCCTTGTCAATGGCTCCCATAGACCAAGCCCAACAAACTCCCACCAGAAAGGTATCAAGGGAGATACAGTCCAAAGGGTCAGCCTCCAGTGGAACAGAGTGGTTAGAGAAGGACATTAAAGGGGCTTTGGGGGCCTAATCTAATTTAAGCAACACAACCAGCTAACCTTTCTGAACCAAAACCAAAAGGAGAGTGTGCATCCAAGTACTGAATATGATTTCTAAATGTAATTTTATAAAATGCTTTACAAAACAAAGTGAGAAATTATTCATTTAAAGAATTTTAAAAATTTAAAGAATTTAAAAAATAATCACATTCCATGAAATTGGAATTGTTCCAGAAAATCTAAGGTATATGGTTATGGACAGTTTAAACTTTATCATTCATTTCAACATTTATTTCAGAATATTTCTTCAGAGGCTTTTGTGCCAGACACTGTCCAATATAGATACAGAAATCAAAGACAGTGGAAACCATGTGTATGTACTTCTAGGTAGAGTATTTCTAGGTAGAGTATACAGACATTCTGAAAATGTCAACCATGTCATTTGTGTTGTTCAAATCTCCTGAATCTTTACTGATTTTCTATTGGAGACGGGAGTGTTCAAGTCTCCGACTATAATTGTGGATTTACCTATGTTTTATTTCAGTTCCATCAGTCTGTCCATTCTCCTCCTGTATTTTGAAGCTGCGTTGTTAGGTGCAAACAGTGCTATGTCTTCCTGAGAAACGGACCCTTTTTTCATTATGTTTGGGTCCTTTTTAACCCAGATAATATTCCATATTCTGAAGTCTACTTTGTAGACTTATTAGACTACTCCCATATTAATGTAGCTATTTCAGATTTCTTTTGGTTAGTTTCTGTGTGGTATGGTTTTTTCCATCCTTTTACTTTTGTCGTTTCATTTAAAGTGGGTTCCTTTGGCGGCGCCTGGGTGACTCAGTTGGTTGAGCGACTGCCTTCGGCTCAGGTCATGATCCCGGAGACCCGGGATCGAGTCCCACATTGGGCTCTCTGCTCGGTGGGAAGCCTGCTTCTCCTTCTCTCACTCCCCCTGCTTGTGTTCCCTCTCTGGCTGTGTTTCTCTCTGTCAAATAAATAAAATCTTTTTTAAAAAAATAAATAAATAAAGTGGGTTACTTTGTGCATATATATATGTATATATCACATCCTCTGTCCATTCATCAGTCAATGGGCACTTGGGCTGTTTCCATAATTTGGCTATTGTAGGTAATGCTGCCATCTACATCAGGGTGCATGTCTCCCATTGAATTAGTGTTTTGTGGGTGGGGGAATGGGAGAAATAGGTGATGGAGATTAGGGAGGACACTTGTGTTGAGCACCAGGTATTGTACAAAGTGTTGAATCCCTGTATTGTACACTGTATGTGAACTGATTGGAATTTAAATTACAATTTTTAAAAAAATTTAAAAAACTGAAGTGGGTTTCTTGTAGATAGCAAATAGTTGGATCTGCTTTTTTTATCCAATCTGATAATCTCTAAATTGGTGTGCTCCTGTTATTCACATTTAATGTGATTATCAATACAACCAGATTAAGACTTACAATTTGATATCTGTTTTCCACTTTATTTCATAGGTTCTTCCCCCCCCTTTTTTTCTATCTTCTCTTGGGTTAATTAAGCATATATTTCTCATTTCATCTTTGTCTCCACTATTATTTATTCTCCTTTTCCAAATAATTTTTAATGCTTGCCTTAGTTTCTCCAATAGACATCTTTAATTAATATATATCCACCATCAAATATTTACTACCTCCTATGTAGTTTAAAGACCTTATAATCATATATGGCTAACTCCCCCATTCTTTCTTTTGTGCTATTGTTATCATATGTTTTATTTTTACCTACACTATAAATATATATTACATTGTTATTATTTTTCAGGCAGCTTTCTTTTAGAAAAATTAAATTTTATATTATCTTTATTTACTGTATTTCTGGCACTCTTCATGTCTTTGTCATGTCTGAGTTTCTGTCTGATGCTCTTTTCCTTTAGCATTTCCAAAGCTTTTCCTTCTGGTAGACTTCAGAGTGAGAATTAATGTTAATCTTATCATGAGCTGGACTGGCTTTGAGGTTCATTGTTGGTAGGGTTACCCTCAGTACAATAAAACCTTCGAATTCTTCTCAGCTTTTGTTTGAGAATGTCTGTTTCTCTTTCATTTATCAAAGATATTTTTGCTAAGTACAGAATTTTTGTTTGACAGATTTTTTTTGCTTTCAACATTTAAAGGTGTTACTCCTTTGTCTTATAGCTTGCATCATTTCTAATGAATGCTGTAACTCTTATTCATAGTCCTCTGCAGTATGTCTTTTTTTCTGTGCCTGCCTTCAAAATGTTCTGTTCTTTCTCTCTCTCTCTCTCTCTCTCTCTCTCTCTCTCCCTTTCTTTCTTTCTTTCTTTCTTTCTTTCTTTCTTTCTTTCTTTCTTTCTTTCTTTCTCCCCCCCTCCCTCCCTCCCTCCTTTCCTTCCTTCCTTCCCTCCAGGAGTTTGAGTATAATACCAAGGTTTTGGTTTGTTATTTTGTTGATTTTAGTATTTATCTTGCCTAATGTTCTCTGAGCTTCTTAAATCTATGGCTTAATGTCTGTCAT
>PITA01033326.1:0-12877 GCA_004023965.1 Spilogale gracilis | reverse complement strand
TGGCTCTTTCCACAGTTTGGCGATTGTGGCCATTGCTGCGATGAACATTGGGGTGCATATGGCCCTTCTTTTCACTACATCCGTATCTTTGGGGTAAATGCCCAGTAGTGCAATTGCAGGGTCATAGGGTAGCTCTATCTTTAATTTTTTAAGGAATCTCCACACTGTTTTCCAAAGCGGCTGCACCAGTTTATATTCCACCAACAGTGTAAGAGAATTCCCCTTTCTCCGCAGCTTCTCCAACACTTGTTGTTTTCTGTCTTGTTAATTTTGGCCATTCTGACTGGTGTAAGGTGGTATCTTAGAGTGGTTTTGATTTGAATTTCCCTGGTAGCTAGTGACGCTGAACATTTTTTCATGTGTCTGTTAGCCATTTGTATATCTTCTATGGAGAAGTGCCTCTTCATGTCTCTTGCCCATTTTTTGATGTGTTCATCTTCTTTTTGGATGTTGAGTTTGAGTAGTTCTTTATAGATCTTGGATACCAGCCCTTTGTCTGTAGTGTCATCTGCAAATATCTTCTTCCATTCTGTGGGTTGCCTCTTTGTTTTGTTGATTGCTTCCTTTGCTGTACAGAAGCTTTTTATTTTGATGAAGTCCCAGAAGTTCATTTTCGCTTTTGTCTCCTTTGCCTTTGGAGACGTGTCTTGAAAGAAGTTGCTGTGGCCCTGCTTGTGTTCCCTCTCTGGTTGTGTTTCTCTCTGTCAAATAAATAAAATCTTTAAAAAACAAAAACAAAAGATTTTTCACTAAATATAGAATTCTAAGTTGATAAAATTTTTTTCATACTTTAAAGATGTTGCCTCACTGTATCCTCACTTGAATGGCTTCTGACAAAAAATCTGCTGTTATCTTTAACTTCTTTCCTTTGTTCTTTTTTCCCATGTCTACTTTTAAGATTTTCTTTTTTATCATTCATTTGAGCAATTTGATCATGATGTGCCTTCATGCAGTTTTCTTTAGGTTTCTTGTGTTTGGGAGATCTTTCAGATCTTAATTATTGCTTTCCTTCTCCTTTTTTGATTAGTTCTTTTTTTTCCAATTGTCATGTTTCTCATTGATATTTATCTCTTCTTTTCATTCATATATAACATATTCTATCACATGTACTGTATTAAAATATGCTAAGTATAATGTATAATATACATATATGTATATATTTGAGTATAGATTTCTTTTTATGTACTCTTCCTTTACTGTTCTGTAGGGTTGCTTATGTTTTATTTTATTATCAGTTCAAAATATTTTCCAATTTACATTTTGATTTATTCTGTTGCTTATAGTTATATAGATATATATTATTTAACTTTTGTGATGTGGGATTTTCAGATACATTATTATTGCTTTAGGCTTAATTCCACTGTGGTCAGAGGATGTATTCTGAATAATTTCAATTGCTTAAAATTTGTTGAGACTTTTTTATGTTTCAGCATTTAGTTGGTTTTGATAATGTTTTATATACTTTTAAAAGAATATTCATACTGTTGTTATTGGGTACAATGTTATGTATATTTCACTTGGGCAAGGTTTGTTAATTGCATTGTTCTAATGTTTCATATCTCTGTGGATCTTCTTTTTATCAGCTGATCTATCATGTTTTAGGAGAGGCATGTTGAAGTCTCACTTTGTGGGTTTATTTCTCCTTTCGTGTTCATTTTTTGCATTATTTTAATAGAATATACAATATTGTTACATTTTCTATTTCATCATTGTAATCACTTCATCATTATAAGATGTCCTTCAGGGCGCCTGGGTGGCTCAGTTGGTTAAGCAACTGCCTTCCGCTCAGGTCATGATCCCGGAGACCCAGGATGGAGCCCCACATCGGGCTCTCTGCTGGGCGGGAAGCCTGCTTCTCCCTCTCTCACTGCCCCTGCTTGTGTTCCCTCTCTGGCTGTGTTTCTCTCTGTCAAATAAATAAAATCTTTAAAAAAAATAAGATGTCTTTCATTATCTTTGGTAATGCTTCCAACTTTTATGTTTGTATTAATAGAATTAGTATAGTTACTGACATTCTCCTGATTAGTGTTTTAATAATATATTTTTCTAATCTTTTGTTTTCAATCATTCTGAATGTTTATATTGAAAAAATTTTTAAATGACATGAATATATTCATCTGATAGTCTTTTATTTAGAATACTTAGTCTATTACACAAAAGGAATTGCTGATTGCTTTATAGCTACCATCTTCTTATTTGTATATTACCTCTCACATTTTAATTTTTTCTTCTATGTTCTTGTAATATTTTGGATTAATGAAATCTTTTTGCAGTCTTTTTTAGTGTTATTTTGGTGATAATCCCAGAATAAAAGCTGATATTATTATCTACTGCAGTCTATTTAAATATACTATTTGTTGTGTTCAGGATTCCATCTAGTTGTTTTCCTTTGAGTTACATATTTTCCCTGTGTGAAGATATTTCTAAAATTTAATGTAAATTAATGATGAAATAAGTCATCATAAAGTACTCATTTTAAAAACAATTTTTTTCTAGAATGCAGCTAATATATAAGATGAAGTCATTTAGTAAGGCTGTTGACATTTGTCTTCCTAAAGGGTCTTTTAACTACATCTTCTAATTCCCTGAGTGATATTCCTTTCCACTACAAGTAATACATCTCAGTTTATGTAACTCTCAGACACCTCAAAAGAAACTATGAGCTAAACACTGCTTTTTAACTTCTCAGAATAAATATAGAAATCTCTTTTTAACATTAGAAATGTGTGTGCATCTGCAGGGAGGCAGGAACCCATGGGAGCAGTGTGCCTCAACCAACTCTTCATATATCCAGCCACAGGAGAGTGGTGGCTGTTATAGGGACAATATCTTCATAAAATTGTCCAGGGGCCAAAGTCACAATACTATAGTTTCTCTTTAGACCATATAAATCTTTCCTATTTGACCAAAGCCATAAGGAGAGGGCTAGGGAGAGTTGGAAAAGTCACACATTGCCTGACAGCAGCTGGATGGTCAAACTGCCATTTGGAGGAGACTTTCTCTGTAAGTATTTTTGTAAACAGTACACTGGAAAGCCAAACATAAGTGATACTTAGAGCTTGTTCTTCAACTTAATTCACTATTTATAAGAATGTTATTGTGCTGTTAGTATGTGAAGACCCTGAAGAACACCCATGTCAGAAGAGCACGAGCACATTAGGGTATGGGTCAGCTCAGCTCTGTCTCTGAGTATTAGAGGAATATTTTAAGTGTTTGGATTTGTCCCAACTGCCACAAAGAAAGATGATGCATACCTTGTTCTTGACCTTAATGAGCTTTGGTCCTCCTAGGAAAGGTGGTTAAGAACTATAGATCCAGGCAGAGAGATAAAACCATGAAAAAGGAGCCTATAGAAATCCCAGAGTGTCCCTGGAAGAAGATAACTTTCAAATTAGGAGACCAGCGATGAGCCAGAATTGTGCTTAAATAAACAAAGATAATGGGAGAAGCAGCCAATGTGATGTTGAAGCTGAGCAGAACTGGGGCTAGGGCTGGCTGAGCTGAGATGGCAGTCTCGGATTAGGGTTAGCTTGAATCATTGGTTAGGTAAGTTATGACAGGTGGGTATAGCTTTGTCATTCTCAGAGTGTTGTCCCTGGAAAAGCAGTATTTGCATTAACTGGGAACTTGTTAGAAAGGTAAATTCTTTTTTTTTTTTAAGATTTTATTTATTTATTTGACAGAGAGAAACACAGCGAGAGAGGGAACAGAAGCAGGGGGAGTGAGAGAGGGAGAAGCAGGCAGGCTTCCCGCCGAGCAGGGAGACTGATGTGGGGCTCCATCCCGGGTCTCCGGGATCATGACCTGAGCTGAAGGTAGTCGCTTAGCCAACTGTGCCACCTAGGCGCCCCTAGAAAGGTAAATTCTTGACTTTTCACCCCAAAACAATTAAATTGGTAATTCTGGAGGTTGGTATCAGCAATCTGTGTTTCAACTAGTTTCCCAGGTGATTCTCATATGGGATACATGGGTCTAGATAAAGGAGAATCCTGATGAGAAGCCCACATTATATATTCAAGAAAAAAACCCAAAATGGCTCTAAACCTTGATTGGAGGTGTGTGTGTGTGTGTGTGTGTGTGTGTGTGCACGCAACCCTGGGGGCACCACAACAACGTCCTCAAATCTATCTGTGAGAGATGGTTTTTCCCCTGACTCAGAGGAGAATACAACAGAACCTGGCCATTTCTTCCCATCAGGGGCTGGGATGGTTAAGAAGATACTAGAAGAGAACTGAAGCTCCAGTCTGTGCAGCATCCTGTCCTGGGGGCATATTTCAGTAGTCCTTTAGTTCTCTTGTTCTAGAGGCCTTATTTCCCCCATTTTTTTCTCTACCCAGGAAATACAGTGCTTTCTATTTTATTTTAAGTTACTTACCAGATACAGATGCAAGTAAGACACTTGCAAGTAAGATATCATTTGTATTTATTATTTTCACCTGTAGGTCTTACTACTAATTTTTTTTCCTATTCTGCTTTGTTCAGCTTTTTACTGGGTGTTAAGCAAGACTGCTGGTAGCTCACAGTACAGCAAGATATGGAGATCGTAACTTAGTCAAGGGTATTATGATGCTTTCAACAATCTATCAGTTTCATGTATCTGACTTGTACTTATTGAGTACCTATGACATCAGCAGATGCATGAGGTGCTTTTCTATGTGCTGTGATTAAAAGAGAAGGTTCCATGGCTGACAGATGGAGCACTGACTTTTTGGAAGACAAATAAATGTTATTTGTATAGGACAGTTTTAGTAATGTCCTAATAGCAGCATGCTCAGTATATTTAAGAATCATAGAGAAACAATGGAAAAGGGAAGCATCTAGATATGGCTGCAGAAAGAGTAACAAGGAAAAACAATTCCTAAGAGCTGTAACTCTTGGTCCAGATAGAATGGGACAAACAGAATTTAGTTATTTGAGAGCAAGAGAGTTGATGCAGTGGAAGGCTATGACATGTAAAAACATAGTGGTGAGACCAGGTGCGAAGCACGGTCTATCAGGGTCTGGGTCTGTGTGGGGGGTTGGAACATACTTGTGAAAGGAGTTATTCTTTTTTCATAAATTATGAGTGCTAAGGACATTGTTGTTGTTGTTGTTGTTCTTTTAAGGACATTGTTTTAACAAAGAATAACTTGTATGATTTATGCTGTGGACAGATTTCACATCACCAGAACTGGAGAAACTTGACAGCCTAGAACAGAGGCAGGTACACCAGTTACGAGGTTACTAATTAAACAGTCAAACCCTGAATTCATGTCTTTTCTTTCAGCCAGTTTCAGGCCCATTTGCCGGTCATGGTGCTGTTTCTCAACAACACAGGCACCCAGGTGACTGAATTCCTGATGATCTGCTTCCCAGGAATGCAGGACACACAGCACTGGCTATCTGTTGTCCTGGCTCCCCTCCTGGTTTTGGCCCTTGGGGTTAACTCTGTGTTGTTACTCACCATCCAGCAGGAGTCATCTCTGCATGAACCCATGTACTACCTGCTTGCCATCCTCTCCATCCTGGATATCATCCTCTGCCTCACTGTCATCCCTAAGGTCAGACCCCCCTCTAGATTCATTTCCAGGCACTCAGTCATCTTTCTCTGAATAGTATTGTTTTGCTACTGTAAATTCTCCTACCCCTGAAGGCAAATCTTCAGAGTTGTCCACACCATCACACTGGGTCCATCACAGCTCCCACACATGTCCCCTCTCATTCTCAGGGTCCACTTTTTTTAAGGTTTCATTCTTTCCCTACTGACAGGCCGTCTCTCAATGTCTGAGTCAGCAGTATGCTAAATTTTGACCTTTTTATTTCTAGAGTGAGATTATTCTTGATTCAGTATGACCCCCACCTTTATATCCAAGAGCTCTAGAATTTACTTTCTAAAATGTAATTGGATGTATGTTTACATCATCTGCCGAGATAAAAATCATAATTGGAAGAGTTTTTTAATGTGTATAGAGAGATTTGAGGGTATCCAAATATAAATGTTAGACTTACTGAAGTTCTGATGTTCTTGTGATGCATTTGGGTGGGCAGATGTGTTCAGCTGGAATTTGCATAAGAACTCTGAGGCTGACCAAGAGAAGACTGCCTAGAAAAATACTTTTAAACAAAAGGCATGATCTATAGATGGATAGAAAAGGGTATAAATATGGATCTAATTGGGATGATTATAGAATTAGGATACTGTACTAGCTGGGTTTATGGGGCTGTGGCTTGGAGATATAGATGGTTGTTGGAACCATTGGGGTTTTCCCCAAGGTTAGTTACCCTAGGGTGGGAATGGATGCAGTTTTGAGAATAATGATTCTGGCAGGTCCTGCTCATCTTCTGGTTCAACATGAAGACCATCAGCTTTGCAGGCTGCTTTCTGCAGATGTTCATCATGAATACATTCCTTCCTATGGAGTCCTCCACCTTCCTGGTCATGGCGTATGACCGCTATGTGGCCATTTGTCATCCTCTACACTACCCATCCATCATCACTGAAAAATTTGTTATTTATGCAGCCATCTTCATTGTCTTCCGCAATTTGCTAGCCACATTACCTACACCAGTTCTGGCCGCCAGGCTCAACTACTGTGCCAGCAATGTGGTGGAGAATTGTATCTGTGCCAACATTTCTGTAGCAAAGCTCTCCTGTGGGGATATTCACCTAAATAAGCTCTACCAGTTTGTGAGTGTTTGGTGTCTACTGGGTTCTGACCTGGTGCTCATCTTGCTATCCTACTGCTTTATCTTGAGGGCTGTTATGCGTCTGCAGGCAGGAGGTGCAGCCGCCAAAGCCTTGAGTACTTGTGGTTCCCATCTCATCCTTATACTTTTCTTCTATACATTGCTGCTAGTATTTATCTTCACAAACAAGGCAAGAAAAAAGGTGTACTCAGAGGTACCCATTCTTCTTAATGTTTTACACCACCTCATCCCACCAGCTCTGAACCCCATTGTTTATGGAGTACGAACCCAGGAAATCAAGCAAGGGATTATCAAGATACTCAAGTATCAGTTCTGAGAGACATGAGTCAAAGATCTGGGATTATGGAAGTTTGTTTTAATGTTGGTTTCATCTGAAAGCCACAAGGAACACATTTACATCCATGATGCTATCCTTATTTTGACCTTAAACCTTCTCTAGCCACTATTGCAATATTTACCCTCACAACTCCTCCTCAAATCTTCATTGAACACATATTTGGGCATCCATTGCCTTTTTATTCTAACTCCTTGCCATCATGATCCTTCAATTACACACTCATTAAATGATTATTTAACACCTCCCACATACTTCTTAGTCTTTACATTCTGAGTGCCTGTCAAATTTAATTCATAGGGTAAGGATGAGACAACACTTTACATAAAACATGGGAAATAGGGGTAGGGTCAGGGGAACCAGTGAGGATGTAGTTTAAATAATCTAAGTGAAAAGTAATAATGGCTTGTATTAAGGTAGTGAGTAAAAATTTAAAGTTATGGGTCACAAGATTTGCTGAGAGTCTGTATGTAGGGTATAAAAGATGGAGAGGAGTAAAGGATGACTCCAGGGCATTTTTCAAAAAGTTTAAAAAATTTTTTAAAATTTAAATTAAATTTAGGTAACATATAGTATATTATTGTTTTAGGGGTAGAATTTACTGATTCATCATTTACATATAACACCCATGCTCATTACATCAAGTGCCCTCCTTAATGCCCATCACCCAATTGTCCCTTCCCCCCACCCACCTCCCCTCCAGAAACCCTCAGTTTGTTTCCTATAGTTAAGAGTCTCTTATGGTTTGCCTCCCTCTTTGTTTTTATTCTGTTTATTTTTCCTACCCTTCTTCCATATGTGTCTACTTTGTTTCTTCACTTCCACATGTGAGTGAAATCATATGGTATTTGTCTTTCTCTGACTGACTTATTTCACTTAGCATAATACCCTCTAGTTCCATCCACATCATTACAAATATCAAGATTTTATTCCTTTTGGTGGATGAGTAATATTTCATTGTATATCTATAGCACATTTTTAAAAGATTTTTATTTATTTGAGAGAAAGACAGTGCTAGAGAAAGAGAGAGCATGGTGGGGCGGGGGTGGCGAGGCAGAGGGAGAGGGGAGGCAGCAAAATATCCACTGAACAGGGAGCCTGACATGAGGTTTGATACCAGGACTCTAGGATCATGACCTGAGCCGAAGGTAGATGCTTAACCAACTGAGCCACTCAGGTGCCTCTATACCACATCTTTATCCATTCGTCTGTCCATGGACATCTAGGTTCTTTCCATATTTTTTAAAGTTTTAATTTAAATTCCAGTTAGTTAACATGCAGTGTAATGTTAGTTTCATGTGTACAATATACTGATTTAATGCTTTCACACAGCACCTGGTGCTCATCACAACAAATATGCTCCTTAATCTCCATAACCTATTTAACCTGTCCTCTCACCCACCTCCTTTCTGGTAACCATAAGTTTGTTCTCTATACCTTAGAGTCTATTTCTCTTCACTTACTTGTGGAGTGTAAGGAGTAACATGGAGGACATTAAGAGAAGGAAAGGAAATGTGAATTGGGGTAAATCAGAGGAGGGGATGAAATTTGAGAGACTGTGGACTCTGAGAAATAAACTGAGGCCTTTGGAAGGGAGGAGGGTGAGGGGATGGGTGAGCCTGGTGATGTGTATTAAGGAGGGCATGTATTGCATGGAGCAGTGGGTGTGGTGCATAAACAATGAATCTTGGAATACTGAAAAAATAAAATTAAAAAATTATTATAAAAAAGAGTTTATTTCTCCAAGGCTCTTTGCAAGAGTAGTTGGAAAGTCAGAATTGCCACTAACTGAGGAGCTAGTTTTATGTGTGGTATTAGAAGTTTGGCTTTGGATGCTTAACTCTATTTCCATGTCAAATTCCTACAAATGACTGTACTTTAAAAATTACTATTAAATATCCAAATGGAGAAGTAAAAGTAAGCAACTGGACATATGGCACTGTTTAAGGGCTAGATCTAAAGTAGAGACAGAATTTTAAGTCATCATAGGATATAGGTGGTATTTAATCCCATTTAGATGTGTGATAGGAATTATGTCAGTGAATTACCCACTTACTCCTATCCCTTTCTTCAAGAAATTTGTTCAAATGTTGGGTACTCTAGATCCATACTTGTTTCTCATTCTGCAAAGACTATAATCTCATTAAATCAGAAACAGTTTAATTTTTCTTTGTATCTAGCACTTAGTAGATGCTTTTTCAATTAATAAATAATTTTGACTCAAAAGTTTTGGTCTCACTACGTGGATCTGGATTATGGAGACTTGATCCAAAAATAGTACTATTTGTTGATGAAATTTCATATGCTTGTTTTAGTAAACATTAAAAGTCATATCATTTTTATAAGAAGAAAGACATTCACTAATATAATTTAGCAGAGTAATGGGCTTCTTATATTTGAAATAGACAACAGAACTTTAATACTTAAAAAGTTGCAAAAACAGAAGCAGTTAAGATCCTTGACATCAGCTTGGAAGTAATTTTTTTGGATGATACAAAAAGCAAAGGCAACAAAAGCAAAAATAAACTATTAGAACTACATCAAAGCACAGCAAAAGAAATCATCAACAAAATGAAAAGGCAGTCTATTAAATGGGAGAAAATATTTGCAAATCATATATATAAGGGGCTAATATTCAAAATATATGACAAACTCATACAACTCAAAAGTAAAAAAAAATCTGATTAAATAATGGACAGAGGATCTAACAGACATTTTCCAAAGAAGACATACAGATGGCCAGAACGTACATGAAAAGGTGCTCAACATCACTTATCATCAGGGAAATGCAAATCAAAACCACAATGAGATACCACTTCACGCCTGTCAGAATGACTAAAATCAACAACACGAGAAACAAGTATTGGTGAGGATGTGGAGGAAAAGGAACACTTGTGCTTTGTTGGTGGAAGTGCAAATTGGTGCAGCTCCTATGGAAAACAACATGGAGGTATCCAAACAAATTAAAAATAGAACTACCCAAAGATCCATCAGTTCCACTTCTGGGCATTTATTGGAGGAAAATGAAAACAATGACTTAAAAAGATACATGCACTACCATGTTCATTGCAGATTTATTTATTTATTTATTTATTTGTTTATTTATTTATTTATTTATTATTCATTAGGCTCCATGCCCAATGTGGGGCTTGAACTCACGACCCTAAGATAAAGAGTTGCAGGCTTTACTGACTGAGCCAGCCAGGTACCCCTACATCATTATTTATAATAGCCAATACATGGAAACCACCGAAATGTCCATCAATGCAGGAATACATAAAGAAAATGTGACACACACATACACGCTGGAATATTACTTAGCCAAAAAAAAGGAATGAAATCTTGCCATCTGTGTACAACATGGATGGACCATGCAGGCATTATGCTAAGTGGGATAATCAGAGAAAGACAAATATAAACAAACAACAAATGATAATCCCTGAGCTTGTAGAAGTAGAGAACAGACTGATAGTTGCCAGAGGTAGGGGTGGGGGTCAGGGGTGGGTAAAATGTGTGAAA
The DNA here is from genome assembly GCA_004023965.1 of Spilogale gracilis. Taxonomy (NCBI): domain Eukaryota; kingdom Metazoa; phylum Chordata; class Mammalia; order Carnivora; family Mephitidae; genus Spilogale; species Spilogale gracilis. The sequence continues at coordinate 2,337 of PITA01033326.1, read as the reverse complement.
GGGGTCAAAAGGTATAAACTTTCATTTGTATAACAAATAAGTCATGGGGATGTATGGTTAACAAAAGTATTGCATACTGGGAAATTGCTATGAATATAGATCTTAAAAGTTCTCATCATAAAAATATCTTTTATGTATGGTGACAGATGTTAAGTATACTTACTATAGTGATCACTTCACAATATATACAAATACCAAATCATTATGTTGTACACTTGAAATTCATATGTCAATTATACCTCAATAAAAACATAGACATTCATACAGCAGGATGTTATTAAATATGTAGTCAATAGAAAGAAAACTTGAAACATCTCACTGGGTAGGCTGAATATATCCTTGCCCCCACAATGCCATCTGAGATCCCAGAATCCCCAGTAAAGTGTATGGGGAAAGGTGATTATTTTGGGGAAAGGTGATTGTTTTAGGTCTCCTTTATTTACAGCTACCCCAGCCAGACTTAATAATCTACTGTTAAGCTCAGATCTGCTTTCAGTGGCATCCAGTCTAGGAGTAATGAGGATGAAATTATGCAATCAATCAATATTCTGAGAAGATATGTAATGATGAGCACCATTCCAATTAAACTTACCCAAGATATGGTGTTCTCTATGTTGTAGCATTCCATCTGTAGTACTATTATAATAATAGGGTCTAGCCTTTAAACTCTAAACTCTTCTGTATGTCTCTTGTTTGTAGGATTGGGTCCCTGTTCCTTGGATATGAGTTCCCATTTACTAGTTCTGCATAGACTTCTAGTCCTTTGCAGTCTTGACTGAGAGTCACCTTTTAATAGCCATTTGTTCTTTGTCACGAGTCCTGCTACTTGCAAATCTCCACGTTGGCCATTGCCCTGGGCTTCTGCCTTAGCCTCTCCATGACTGTATCCCACTTACCTGCTAGGATATCCATTACCTCTTGGACTTCTACTTCTTTTCAGCTTTGGCCCCTTTGCTTACTGTTCCACCTGATTGGAACAGTCTTATATGTTCAAGTGATTAATTTATCAGCATTCATAATCTCAGTTAAAAAATGACCTACACAGAGAATTCCTCCTTAATAAGTACATCCAAAGTGGCCTCCTTCTGTTTCAGGTCACTCTAACACATCATACCATCTTTTTTGTCTTTATAGCACTCATTGCTTTCTGGAATGATTTATTTATTTAGAATCCTAGATCCTGATATGTCTGGCATATATCAGTTGTTAAATACATATTAGATAAAGGAATAAATCATCCCCAAATTTGTCATGCAGGGCCACTATCACAGGCTGTGAACATTGTGAAAAATAGTCTTAGATCAATCTCCAGTGTCAGTTAGAATGTCCTCTGAGATATTTGTCTGATGCACCTACCAGGGACAGGGGAAGATTTTTTGGTTCCTAGTAATGTTAGACTTACCTCCACATCCTTCACTTATCATTATCTAGATGGTTGCTCCATGGTTCAGATGGCTAAATTTCCTGTTTGTGTTTCATTTTGAATGTTAGATTATAAAGCTTTCAGTATTTAATGTCTTATCTAAAAACCTTAAAAAATTAAAACTAGTCAATTTTAAATACTGACTGTATAAAATTGTGAAAATATGTTCAAGGCAAGATTTAATTTTAAATAAAGAAATATGATGTGGTTATTTCCTTTCTGAGAAACTCAACATGAATAACCATTGCTTATTCTAAGGTTAATATTCCTTATTATTCACTAATAAAACTATTTTGGAATAACATTTTCCTGGATTTGTTTATGGTAATCTTTAGCTTTAGTCCTGTCATTGCAGGATTTGGGGGATGTTGGACATGCATGGAGCTAATAAAATAAGCCTTCCACCATTTTAATCTTTCACCCTGCATTCTGATATTTTATTTTATTTTATTTTTATTATTATTTTTTTTATTGTTACCAAAATTTTTTTCCCAGTGTTTCAAGATTCATTCCCCCTTCCCCACACCCAGTGCTCCACGCTTTAGGTGTCCCCAGTATCCAACACCAGGCTCTTCCATCCCTCCACTCCCCTCCCTCCAAGTCCCTCAGTTTGTTTCTGTGTCCAAAGTCTCTGTTGTTTCGTTTCCCTCCCTAGATTACCCCAGTTCCCATTTGCTTTCCTTCTGCCACTGTCCTCCAGTTTGCCCCTCATGCTCCGCAAGTAAGTGAAACCATGCGATACTTGACTTTCTCTTCTTGGCTTATTTCACTCAGCATAATCTCTTCCAGTCCAGTCCATGTTGCTACAAAAGTTGGATATTCATCCTTTCTGATGGAGGCATAGTATTCCATTGTATATATGTACCACATCTTCTTTATCCATTCATCTGTTGATGGGCACCTTGGCTCTTTCC